>CM046041.1:19610092-19895092 GCA_025215565.1 Flaveria ramosissima | reverse complement strand
AGTTATAAAGATTAACAAATAAATAATTTGATTGATTATTCAAATTGGTTTTATAAAGTCTATAAATATTTTATAAAAAAAGTTTTAAATTAGAGTCTTCAAGAATTTAAATTTTAAATTATAATTATTCTTTTATTTATTTAAATTATTTAACTTTATATTTATTTCAAATTCCAATCATAACCCCCTTTTAAAAGACTTATAAATCACCATTAACACCACTCATAACCTCCTCCTAACCTCAAGTATAAAAGCAAGGCTTAGGCCTCACTTTTCATTTGCTCATTCTCTAAAAATCTCACTCTCATATCTTTCTTTCATCTATTGGTTATGAACAATTTGAATAATTTTATTTTACAAGAGATTTCAAGAACTCTTAATACTAAGGTAATCTTTTATTGTTTTATATTATATATTTTAATCATCCTACCATCCAATTATTTTCATGACTTTATGTTCTTACTATTATTCTTTCTTCTACTAAATATCTATTTATTTTAATCATTAACATTTTAATAATAACTAACCTTATAACGATCACTAACATCCCTAAATTAAGCTAACAACATACTAACATAAACAAAGAATCCCGTTTGCATATGGACGGCTATGCCGCCGCATTCGGTTATTCAACAAGATTATTGTTCTAAATGATGGCTAATCCAAAGTATTAGAATATTTTTATAACTCAAATAAAGACTAATATACCATATATTGCATAATAAAATGTCTAACCCGTTTCATGCTTTAACGATTTTAAAAGTGCACATGAGTGCCTTACTACAATTCTGGCAGAATATAATGTTACTTCAACCGACCATAACTTGATCATAACAAACTAAATTTGAGTAAAATCAGACTCCAATATTAAGTTCATTGAATTAACTTTTCAACGACAGTTTATACGTCTTCAAACTCAATCGGACAACTCAACAATAGCCTTTACAAGATAAGTGCGCATTTCAGCACCTTCTGTCTTGTGCTGCTTGTTTGACCTATTTAAAGATCTTTTCATAAAATTGTTTCTGAATGAAAGTTGTCCGGGAGACCTTGAACTAGTCAAGTATAAATTTTTATAATTTTATGAAACCGTTTGCTATTTTAAAAACCTGTTCAAACACGTATCAAACATTCTGTCCAGAATCTAAAATTGGTACAATAATCGTTTATCAATCTACCTTTCGCTTATTGGTATTCCTAAGCGTCCTAACTTCTCGTAATGAATCCCAAACTCAAGTTATTGTTTCTTTTTATCATTTAGGACATCACCTTTTACTCTTAAACATCCAAGCTTTCTTATGTACTCTACAACCATCACTATTATTGTGAGTTTTCCATGTGAGTATTTCCATACCCCTTTTTGCTTATTTTCACACTTTGGGGTGAAACATGTTAACTTATTATCATTGCACTTGTAAACTTATTTGAGACTTGTAATATTTATGGCAATTCATCATGCAAAGTTGTGGTTAGTTGAACTTTTGTGGTTACCATGTTATGGCGTTATATGTACATTCATTAACTATTGCTAGCCCAGCGAAGTCATAGATCTATGGGTAAGACAAGCCTGCTTGGTTGATCCAAGTACACTTAGCTGATCGTATATACTTTTAACGTTTGAGACTTGTAAAACTTTTGTCGAGGTTTGATTGTTGCATTGTTCATAACATCCCTAATCACTTTATTCACTAACTTATGACTTGAATTGCCATCTTTTATATACTTATGTATTGAAAACTATGGAATGCTCACCAACATTTTTATGTTGACCTTTTATTTTTAACATGTTTCAGGATACCCCAAGTATGATTTCTACACTTTGAAGCTTGCACATCTAGGAGTGGACCTAGATAAATAAATAAAATGGAATGACTTTTTACATTCTATGTTATGCTTTTATTTTCTTTGAGACTTATGTTTGTAATGTGACAATTGAAACTTATGTATAAATTATATTTGGATTATTAATAGCGTTATGTGGCTGTGAACGATCTTAACTCTCACTCCTCGACGTTTCCGCCGTCAAGGTTGGGGTGTGACAGATTGGTATCAGAGCCCATAACTATAGGGATTTAGGTTATTAGAAATGATGACCTAGACTATAGTTGCATGAACCTCATAGAAAGATCCTTATACCTTTGTGCTTACATGTTGTTTGCATGCTACATAATGCTATGCCTTTTGTGCAACTTGATGCCTTAGCATAGGATTGCCTTATGTATGCTTAAACTTAGTTACTTGTCTCCCTAAACTTAACTTTGACTCTTTGACCCTCCCCGACAAATGAACTTCCTAAACTTATTCTCAACGACATGTGGAATCTACACTTATCGTCGTGGGTTCAATTCCTTAGACTCTATGTCTAATCTATGAAAATCTCATCAAGGTTTTGATTTCATAAACCAAAGAAATTTGTGTGACACATAGACACCTGTATTTTGGATTTCCTGGCAAAAGGCCTTCGGGCTAAGGCAAGCATATCGTATAAATCTCATTGCGAGACCAGTTATGCTTACCTGGGGATTTCTGGGATGAGTGATAAACTATGGTCAACATACACAAGTCTCTAAGGCAAATGGGTCAATTTACCTTGACGTGTCAACGATTCCAAATGGTAATGCGTTACCAAATGGAACCATCCTCTTTGTATCTTAAAAATCCTTGATTTTCTTGAACTGGTTTATCACCAAAGTTTCAATATCTTCTCATTTTAACATATATAATGTTCCTGTTAATATTGAACCCATTCTACATTTCAACTCCTACATTTAAACATCGCTACATGTTGGGCGTTTCATGTATCTATTTCTATACCTTGATCAACGTGTGCATGACTCTTAATATATCCAAAGATATTGGGAATCTAAACCGAATGGCCTTCAAAAATTTAAACCGTTACTTATGGTTCTCAAGTCTTCTTAAGGATGTGTCCCATAACTAAGAACATGAAATGCTGTAGGTGGAATTCCTACATCTCGGGATACTTTGTCTAGGCAAAGTGTAAATGGTGATTTGACTCAATCATTGAATCCATTTACTTGACTCGAAACCCTTGAGATGAGTGATCGCTTATAAGTACGCATGTCTTTAATAAGGTTATGGCTGATCTCATATCTTGAGAAGTCCATGTATTCCCTTCGATTGTGAATCGAATGTTCACATCTTATTATGATGTCGAATCATTCTTGTCCTTGATTTTGCCTTCCTGATTTAAATTATTCAAGATTTTAACACCATCATAACAAATTCTGCTATCTCGAACTTTGATCTTAAGCTTGTAAGCATGATTTTTCCTTTTGTTACTTTGATGTAACTTAAAATTTTCCGAATTTCTAATTGATATTATTTTCTTTTCGCTGTTATGTCAAACTTCATACCGTTTGCACCATGAGAGATGCAAGAGTTTGTAAGTCAACCTATAACTAAGAACATTCGTATCTCCTAAATGATTCTAACTCATCAAAACAGGGGTGATTCCCTTACTTTGATGATTCTTTATTCGTTTCGATAAATGGATTCCAATCGCGTGTTTTATGAAATTTCATCCTCTGGATTGGGGTGATTTTCTTATTCCGAGGATTGACTTCAATTATTTTCTTTGGAATGGCATTTCACAAATGACATGATCTCACCAAAATAGGATTGAAACCCGTACTTTGGTGACAAATGTCAATCTTCGATTGTTTTCTTGCTATTATGAAATTCAATCATCAAGATAGGCGTGAATTCCATACCTTGATGATAATATCATCTTTATGAATTGTATTTGTTCAAATGAGACGACTTCATCAAAGTAGGAGTGAGTTCTGGATTTTGATGAAGAAGTTCATCTTGTTATATTTTGTTTTTGTAAAACTTCACCGTTAAGATAGGAGTGATTTCCCTTACCTTAATAGTGAGTTACCTCGTCTTTTTTCTATGGATCCTCAACAAGGAGTTGGGATCGAACTTTTTGATTGGTAAGTTAGTGGTCATACCTTGGGAATACACCATCAAGTTAGGAGTGAAAACCACACCTTGATGACTATTCCCATTCTTTGATCTCAAACTTATCAAGGTTTTAGGACTTCAATTGACAAGAAACATGTAATAACTTGAAGGGTGAACACGTTATCTGATTTACCGACGATAGTGTTCCAGCCAATCAAGCTAAAGCATGAATCTTGAACTCAAAAGGGGTCGTTGTTACTTTGGGGTAACCCTAGTTCCAAGCCTGGAACAGTTAAATTTTAAATCGATTTCTTCTCTCACACTTTTATATTTCAATTTGATGTTTGATCTAGTTTATGGAACCTTTTTATCGATCTTCATTCTGAGTTATCATCAAAACCTAATTGCATGATGATAACACTCCTAAAACAATCTTTCGTACAAGATAAAATTTATTATAAATTTATGCCATGCCTTTCTGGTTATAGCAATGTACGGTTGTGTTCATGAATTTGATAAACCGCGTGTGCAAGCTGTACTTGGAAAGCTATTTGTGATTGTCTTCATCATCGATATTCTGAATTATTTAAATTCCAATCCGATCATGAACGATGTCTTTGTTTAACTCTTTATACCATTTCTCTTAATGACCATTGAAAATCTTTCTAAACATCTTTCCCTAAAAACTACACTTGTTCCGAAAGCCTATTACAATGATGCTTTCATTCTAAATTGAATACTTAGTCATAACGAACACGATTCTCGTATCAACGTTAAACTAATGAAACTTTGAAAACCTCAACGATATAGTAAACAAGAATCGATCATCTAAGAACCTTGTTAACGTTAGTTGTTGAAAAGCTCTTATGAATTTCGTATTCCATCCAAAAGCATCATGAACTTATCTCCGAGTCTCGTGTCACCCTAATACTTAGTGCTTCACTCATGGCAAAACCTTCCTAACCGTCTTGAACCGTTTAATATACAAACGTATATCAATTAAAAATTCTAGATTAGTAATCTTGTACCCTTTGCCAAGAAACACATGAAATCATGAATTATGAAACTTGACAAACTTAAGCATAACAAAACACTACAATTAAAACTTGTTGAATTTAAACGCCTCCAAGAGTTCACATGCGAACGTGAAATGAAATCCAAGTCTTCTCATCTTCTTGAAACTTGTCTTCTTGTGATTAAATTTCGGGACGAATTCTCTTGAAGTAGGGGAGACTGTAACATCCGCCATTTTTCCAAGTTAAAACCCAAACCCGAACTCATTTTGAGCTTCCATTATTAATTTACTTAATAAATGGATCAAATACATTAAATATGTAATCAACTTATTGATTGATATATAGTTATTTTTCATAAAATTATAAAGTTTATTAATCATGTTACAAAAAATAAATAAATAGAAAAGACTTATTAAAACTTATAAAGTTATAAAATGAATTTTAATAAACTTATATAAAGTTTTATTAGTAATTATGAATTTTAAATACTGAAAATAAATAATCAAATTATAAAGTTTATAAGTTTTATAAAAGTTATAAAGATTAACAAATAAATAATTTGATTGATTATTCAAATTGGTTTTATAAAGTCTATAAATATTTTATAAAAAAAGTTGTTAAATTAGAGTCTTCAAGAATTTAAATTTTAAATTATAATTATTCTTTTATTTATTTAAATTATTTAACTTTATATTTATTTCAAATTCCAATCATAACCCCCTTTTAAAAGACTTATAAATCACCATTAACACCATTCATAACCTCCTCCTAACCTCAAGTATAAAAGCAAGGCTTAGGCCTCACTTTTCATTTGCTCATTCTCTAAAAATCTCAATCTCATATCTTTCTTTCATCTATTGGTTATGAACAATTTGAAGAATTTTATTTTACAAGAGATTTCAAGAACTCTTAATACTAAGGTAATCTTTTATTGTTTTTATATTATATATTTTAATCATCCTACCATCCAATTATTTTCATGACTTTATGTTCTTACTATTATTCTTTCTTCTACTAAATATCTATTTATTTTAATCATTAACATTTTAATAATCACTAACCTTATAACGATCACTAACATCCCTAAATTAAGCTAACAACATACTAACATAAACAAAGAATCCCGTTTGCATATGGACGGCTATGCCGCCGCATTCGGTTATTCAACAAGATTATTGTTCTAAATGATGGCTAATCCAAAGTATTAGAATATTTTTATAACTCAAATAAAGACTAATATACCATATATTGGCATAATAAAATGTCTAACCCGTTTCATGCTTTAACGATTTTAAAAGTGCACATGAGTGCCTTACTACAATTCTGGCAGAATATAATGTTACTTCAACCGACCATAACTTGATCATAACAAACTAAATTTGAGTAAAATCAGACTCCAATATTAAGTTCATTGAATTAACTTTTCAACGACAGTTTATACGTCTTCAAACTCAATCGGACAACTCAACAATAGCCTTTACAAGATAAGTGCGCATTTCAGCACCTTCTGTCTTGTGCTGCTTGTTTGACCTATTTAAAGATCTTTTCATAAAATTGTTTCTGAATGAAAGTTGTCCGGGAGACATTGAACTAGTCAAGTATAAATTTTTATAATTTTATGAAACCGTTTGCTATTTTAAAAACCTGTTCAAACACGTATCAAACATTCTGTCCAGAATCTAAAATTGGTACAATAATCGTTTATCAATCTACCTTTCGCTTATTGGTATTCCTAAGCGTCCTAACTTCTCGTAATAAATCCCAAACTCAAGTTATTGTTTCTTTTTATCATTTAGGACATCACCTTTTACTCTTAAACATCCAAGCTTTCTTATGTACTCTACAACCATCACTATTATTGTGAGTTTTCCATGTGAGTATTTCCATACCCCTTTTTGCTTATTTTCACACTTTGGGGTGAAACATGTTAACTTATTATCATTGCACTTGTAAACTTATTTGAGACTTGTAATATTTATGGCAATTCATCATGCAAAGTTGTGGTTAGTTGAACTTTTGTGGTTACCATGTTATGGCGTTATATGTACAATCATTAACTATTGCTAGCCCAGCGAAGTCATAGATCTATGGGTAAGACAAGCCTGCTTGGTTGATCCAAGTACACTTAGCTGATCGTATATACTTTTAACGTTTGAGACTTGTAAAACTTTTGTCGAGGTTTGATTGTTGCATTGTTCATAACATCCCTAATCACTTTATTCACTAACTTATGACTTGAATTGCCATCTTTTATATACTTATGTATTGAAAACTATGGAATGCTCACCAACATTTTTATGTTGACCTTTTATTTTTAACATGTTTCAGGATTACCCCAAGTATGATTTCTACACTTTGAAGCTTGCACATCTAGTAGTGGACCTAGATAAATAAATAAAATGGAATGACTTTTTACATTCTATGTTATGCTTTTATTTTCTTTGAGACTTATGTTTGTAATGTGACAATTGAAACTTATGTATAAATTATATTTGGATTATTAATAGCGTTATGTGGCTGTGAACGATCTTAACTCTCACTCCTCGACGTTTCCGCCGTCAAGGTTGGGGTGTGACAAAAGATTCCATGAAGCAACAATTTGAGAACTTCACTTATATTGCTAGAGAGACCTTTAACCAGCAATACTTCAGGTACATGGATCTTATTTCCTCCCTTCAGTCTATGAGAATTGCCCTTGAGTTGAGAGATCTCTCAAGAAAATTCATAAGTGCACTCCCAAATGAGTTGACGTTCTACTCTGTCTCTATCAAGAGGACAAGAAACCTAAACTCCCTCACCATGACTGAACTATATGGCATCCTTGATTAATACCGTCTAGAGATGAAGAACAAGAGAGGCAGCCAGATGAGCAGACCCTCAAGCCTTTTTGCTAGCGACGCTTTAATGGTTGCTGAAGGCTCAGGACCCCCCCCCCCCCCAACCTCAGCAGTACCTGACATACACCCAGCATCCATCCTGTTCTTCTGGGCCATACATCACATTCCCTGAGACTCCAAGGTCTCAACAGGCTCAACAAAGTTCCTTCCAGGACAGCTGTGCTTTTGTCTCAGGAAATGGGCATTCTAGTGACTTTCAGTATTGCTTTGATGATCTAGAATGTTTCAGCCCAGATGAAGTCGAGTATGAGGACATTGTCCAATAGATGGCTCTGTTAACTTATAGATCGAAGAATTTCTTCAAGAGAACTGGAAGGCAGTTTCCCCAAAACTCAACTAACAGCAAGTTTGGGTTTGACAAAACAAAGGCCAAATGTTATAACTGTAATCAACTTGGTCACTTTGCCAAGGAATGCAAGGCTCCCAAATCAAATCCGGGAACCTCACAGGCCTTTACAGATCCCTCTACACCTAAAGCTACTGGAAAGTCAACTAAAACAGCTGCTGTGGCTCAAGAAGTTGACTGGAGCTTCATGGTACAGAATGTGACTCATGCTCAAGCTTTGATGACTGTAACTGAAGACAGCAAGGTATATGAACATATTTGTACTCCATCTTGCATTGCTAAAGTTAAATTATATTAGGACTACAATATGGAAATTAAATGTGATATTGAGTCTTTAAATATCCTAAAATCTGATTTTAAAAAGGGTTGAATCTGTCTATCAAAAGAAAATTAAAGAGTTAGAGAAAACCGTGTCCTTATTAAAACATGAACATACCAATTACAAGACTCAAATCAAAGATTTAATCTTCAAATTGTCTGAGGCTCAAGCCCAGCTTGTCACAGTTGTGGCTCAAGCCAGGAAGCATGCTATTTCTGAGCAAAACTTCCAAGCTATTCTTGCATCACCCTCTCACTCAAAACTTTGATATCAAAACAAAGGTGGGTTGGGAACCAATAAAATTGCTCCACTATACTCTTATAAGTCTATTAGACAACCAAGATGTGAGACTGAAGAGCAAGCGGTTCCATCTACTGACCTACCTTCTTATGAGTCAAAGAGTGATGCAACTATGGAGGCCACCACAGGGAAGGACAAGGTAAATTTACCCATTTCTACCAGTGATGATCAACCCCTGACCACCAAAGCCAGACGACAAGCTAAGGCAGCCAGAAAAACTGCCAAGAAAGTGGCTGAGTCCAAGCTAAAGATTGACCCAAAACAAAAGGGTGTTTTCATCTCAGCTGGATTCCAGGTGGTGGAAACTCTGATTCAGGAAAGGAGTGTAGTACCAGCACTCATGTCCTACCAAAGGATCAGAAGTTAAAAGGGAAAATTGTAAGCAAGAAAGGCAAGAAACAATAGTCACATTCCTCAAAGGTTAACATTGCATGCATAGTGTGGTTTGCAAAACCACATGCCTAAAAATTGTTACTACAATCCTGCAAGCACACATTATGCAAATAATGTTAAGAAAGAAGGAGTCAAGGAGGGTTTCACATTTGTACCATACCACATGGCCCAAGTGATGAGGAAAGGAAAGCTTGTCTCGGAAGCAAAGTTGCTTTCGGAAGAAACTCATTCTTCCGAAGGGAAAATTGCTTCGGAAGACAAGGTTAAGAAAATTTAAAAGAACAAGAGAGTTCCTTTGAAACCTTCTGAGAAGAAGACTGCTTCGGAAGAAAAGGTGGTAAAGGATTCTTTCGAAAAGAAAGAAGCTTCGGAAGAACGTCATGCTACATAGGCTTCAACAAGCTCATCTACTATGATCAACCAAGGGATGGGATGAAAGATCAAAGAAGATGTTGTAGCCCAAACCTCTTCTTCAAAAACATCCATTGAACCCTCATGCCTAAATTATGGTTCAATTATGTCACCATCATTGGAAGAACCCAAGACCAACAAGGCTTGGGTTTCCAATAAAAACTAATATTTCTCACCTTATGTGCAGGGACATCCATATGACAAGAACAACAATGTATAGATTGTGGATAGTGGATGCTCCAGGCACATGACAGGGAACAGATCTCTCCTTCAACAATTTCAACATTTTGATGGAGGTCCTGTTCAGTTTGGAGGTGAGGCCGGATGATATATTTCTGGCAGAGAGAGTATATCCAATGGTAATTTAAAAGTTGACAAAGTACACTTTGTCAAACAGCTTGAACACAACGTGTTAAGTGTTTCTCAGTTTTGTGATCAAAAGCACCAAATGCTTTTCACAGAACATGAGTGCATTATCCTCAAACCCAGGATGACAATTCCTTAGGAATTGGTACTTCTTAGATCTCCCAGGAAAGGGATATGTACAAGCTAGATATGAACAATGCTTCTCCACTGGGTGAAGTATCGTGCTTTCTTTCCAAAGCTGATGGTGATGAGTCAACACTATGGCATAAACGAATATATCATGTCAATTTTAAAACCATGAATAAATTGGTTGAAAATAAATTGGTACACGGTTTGCCTAAAAAAAAGAATTTTTCTGCAAAGATAACTATGTTGCATGTCTGAAAGGAAAGCAACATATGGCATCTCATAAATCCAAAGTAGTTAACTTTATCACCACTCCATTAAACTTATTGCACATGGATCTATTCGGTCCCACAAGTATAATGAGCATTGGAAGGAAATCATATTGCCTTGTGATTGTTGATGATTTTACAAGATTTACATGGGTATTCTTTTTAAGAACTAAAGATGAAACTGTTGTTCTTAAAATAGAAAATCAAATTGATCATAACGTTAAAATAATTAGAAGTGATCAAAGGACTGAGTTTAAGAATCAAGTCGTTGACTCATTTTGTAACTCAAAAGGGATTGCCAGACAATATAGTGCTCCTAGAACTCCTCAACAAAATGGTGTTGATGAGAGGAGAAATAGGACACTTATTGAGGCTGCTCGAACTACGTTAGCTGATTCAAAGCAGCCTCTAACATTATGGGCAGAGGCAGTCAGCACTGAATGCTATATGCAGAACAGGGTTCTTGTAGTTAAGCCACATGGAAAAAACCCTTATGAGCTATGGAACAAGAGGCCACCGTTCATTGGCTTTCTAAGGTCCTTTGGCAGTAGGTGTACCATACTTATCACAAAAGACGATTTGGTAAATTTTGCTGAAAAGTCGGATGATGCTATCTTTGTTGGATATTCTTCGAACTCTATTGCTTATAGAGTTTATAACATTAAAAATCAACAATTTGAGGAATCATCCAACATTGTCGTTAATGAGCACACTCCTTGTGTTAGGGGGAATGGCCCTGATCATATTTTTGACTTAGAATTGTTTCCAAACTATTCTAAACCCTCTTGTGATAATGCTTCAGCTGGAACAGGTACTCAGAGTGATTCTAATGATGATCAGCGGTTTGAGTTACCCAGACCTCTTCCAAGTTCTCCAAGAGTTGCTGCAAACCAAGCTCCCACTATTGGCAGATCTGATAGTATAACTATCTCAAGAGATAGTGGAGCTTCAACCAGTTGTCAACCTAGTAAACCTCAAAACTCATCCGGTGACACTGCACAACACCAAGCTGATGGAAGTAGCATCTTGAAGGAACAGGTAATTATTAATGTTGTTTCACAGCCAACTAATGATGATGATGTTTCTCATTCATTCAATCAGTCCTCATTGAATGAGTATGAAACAACAGCTGGTCCAAGTGTTTAACCTCCGGAGCAAAATATGTCCAATATGGATCTATCTTTGCAACTGGATGTGATTCCCAGGCTTAGGATTCATAACACTCATCCAGCTGAGAACATCATTGGAGATGTCTCTGAAGGTGTGAGAACAAGGGGACAAACTCACAATGAGAATGTCTCCTTGTACTCATGTTTTTTATCCCAGATGGAACCCAAGAAAGTAGAAGATGCCTTAAAAGATAGTAGCTGGGTTGAGTCAATGCAAGGGGAATTTATTCAATTCAAAAGACAAAAGGTTTGGAACCTATGTCCGCTACCATCCGGTCAAGTACCAATAGGCACCAAATGGGTTTTCAGGAACAAGAGAGATGATAGAGGCTTGATTATCAAGAATAAGGCAAGACTGGTAGTTCAAGGATACACTCAAGAGGAAAGAATTGATTACACTGATGTCTTTGCACCAGTTGCAAGACTTGAAGCAATGTGGATCTTTCTTGCTTATGCTGCATCCAAGAACTTTACTGTCTACCAACTTGATGTCAAGTGTGTCTTTCTATATAGGGATATATATATGGAAGTCTATGTGTGCCAGCCTCCAGGATTTGAAGACCCACATTACCCCGACTATGTGTGCAAACTGGATAAAGCTCTTTATGGGCTGCACCAGGCACCTAGGCTGTGGTATGAGACATTTTCTCAATTCCTCCTAAAGAATGGTTACACTAAAGGTACCATTGACAATACTTTATTCATAAGAAAGTCTGGGAAGGACATTTTTCTCGTACAAGTGTATGTCGATGACATCATATTTGGTTCCTCAAATGACCAAATGTGCAAAGACTTTGAGAGTATCATGAAGAAGAAATTTGAGATGAGTTCCATGGGGAAGATGGACTTTTTCCTTGGAATTCAGGTGAAGCAGATGAAGGAAGGGTTCTTTATCAACCAATCTTAATATGTCAATGACATTTTAGAAAGATTTGAGATGAAAGATTGTAAGCCAGTCAAGACACCCATACCCAGAAACCACAATCTTTGTCCTGACTCTGAGGGGGAGGATACTGATCAACATCAGTATAGGGCAATCATTGGGTCTCTGATGTATCTCACAGCAAGTAGACCTGATATCATGTTTGCAACATGCATCTGTGCAAGATACAGGCTGCTCCAAAGGTGTCTCACCTAGTTGCTGCCAAGAGAATCCTCAAATACCTCAAAGGAGCACCTAACTGGGTCTCTGGTATCCAAGGAATATCAATTTAAATCTCTATGGCTATTCTGATAGTGACTATGGTGGCTGCAACATCAACAAGAAATCAACATCAGGTGGATATCAATTTCTTGGTGGAAGGATCATCTCATGGCAATAAGAAGCAATCTTACGTTTCAACATCTACTGCTGAAGCTGAATACATTGCTGCTGCTAGTTGTTGTGCTTAGCTATTGTGGATTCAGAACCAGATGATAGACTATGTATTCAACTTCATGAGTACTCCTATAAAAATTGACAATAACAGTGCTATCTCAATTACAGAAAATCCTGTAAAGCACTCCAAGACAAAGTACATTGACATCAGGTACCATTTCATTAGAGACATTCATGAAAAAAATCTGATTAAGCTAATCAAAGTTGATTCAAATGAACAATATGCTGATTTATTCACTAAAGCATTTGATGAACAAAGATTTAAGTATCTTATTACAACTATTAGAATGATAAACATTGATTAGCCCATCTCATTTGAAAACCTTTCTAAAATGTGTCTTATCTTTGTCAAAAACAATCTAAGCCTTGTTACATAAAGTTTTTCTTCAAAATTTCACTAAGTATAAATTCTTCTGAAGAGGAAATAACCCTTGGAAGATGTATGTATATCTTCCGAAGAAAAATTCCTCCAAGGAAAATCTTCTTTTCGGAAGAGTTTTAGTCTCGAAAGAAGCATTTGATGAAGTATCAAATCTACTTCCGAAGCTTATAAACTTCTCCACACAAAAGTAAGACATTTACCTTCGGAAGTAAGACATTTACCTTCGGAAGTAACTTTGGCTTCGAGAGAAGATTACCTTCGGAAATGTTTTATACTTGGAAGAAAGCTTTTACTGTGTAACGGAAATCTTTTGGGCCCCACTTTGTAAAAAACAAAGATATTATTAATGATGTCAGAATATTTAAATAGATTTAACCTTACCGCCCCTGTCACAACTTACCCTAAACCATCTTTTCACCTTATCCAACCACCAAAACCGCCTTTTCACCCATTTAAATAACCTCGACTCACTTGTTTGAACTTTTTACCAAATTTACTGCCCAAAGCTACATTCGTCTCTAATTTACCCAAATTCAATCTCATTTCTCTGCAACTTCTCTGAAAAAATGGCACTAAACCCTCATCACAACCAAGTCGCACTCCTTGATTCAACCAAGGATGCTGACTTCTCTGAAATCATCTCCTTTCTCACCCAATATACCTACTTCACAGCCCTAACTGTCAACCCCACCGTCTATTCGAACCACATGGCCGAATTCTAGGGAAATGCTCAGATTGAAACCCTGAACGGAGCTAGGAATCTGAGGTCAAGCATTTGTGGTCAAGGATTGATCATATCTGAACAAGTCATCAGGGAGCATCTAGAGCTCCATGATGAAGTCTCTTCTACGAAATTCCCCAAGGCAGGCCTTGATGACACATATACCCAAATGGAATACGGCGGTGATGTCAGCAGGTCCACAGTATACAATTTCAACTTCTCTTACCATTGGAAGTTCTTGCTGGACAAAGTCCTTCACTGCTTGTCGAACAAGTCCGGGGGATGGGATCAAATCCCATACGAACTAGGATGCTTAGTTCATGGGTTGGTAAAAGGCCTCCGCTTCAACTATTCAAGATTTATGCTGACCAACTTAATGGGGAACCATCACAGGGAAACATTCTATATGTATCCCCGGTTCATTCATCACATCATCAACCGTGAGTTGGACCAGAGCAAGCATGTCTGTGCAGCTGCTCTGCCTGTCCCTCAAATGAGGCCGGCCATCTTTAGAGTGTTGAAGAGGATGTCCACCAACTTCATCGGAAGACACACTAAGCTGCTTCCAGGTATGATTGAGCGTATAGCTCCTGGTGACATCCCTGTTAACCCCACAGGTGATGAACCCCACCAGCAATAACCCTCATAATGCCAAATCTACCTTCCCACCCCTCAAAATTACTTATCAAAGACGTCCCAAACGAACCCTTGTTCAATCTATTCTGATTGAACAAGTCCCCCTTGTTCAAGCCAAAAAGACTAGAGTGGAAACATGGGCTCCCACTCAGTTTGAGCTCACACCTTCCTTCATATTTGACCTCAATATGGGTATTGAGTCTCCTCAGTCTCAATCCTATGAGCCCGAAACCCAAGCTGAAACCGCTCAGGATGAGTCTCTATACTCTCCTGAGCAGCCAAAAAATGGACAGCCCTCTCAAAGGCTTAATGCCATTAGACATTGATCAAAGTCCCGGGTCATTAGGCTTAACCTCAATATCCTTTACTGACCTACTTATTGGAACTGATGAGGAGATTATGTCTCTTCATGGCAATGAAGTTGATCCATAACACCCTCTCAAGGATCAACTGAGCCTAGAGAGACCTCTTATCTCTAGCCCCCATCAGCAAGCCCAAACTGAGGTGAGTCCCACTGATGTGGATGGGACTTATGTAGATTCAGTTGCCACTACTGAAGGAGCCTCATTGGACCTTCAGGACAGTGGTAACATCTCTGAGACTGAATCTACGGCAACCATACCCTTTGATGACTCTGAAAGAGACATCATTAGGCAAGGGAAACCAGGGTGCCAAGAAACCACATCTGGTGGTGAGGATGAACATACAAGCTATGTTACCTCATCTCCCCGTGATTCTTCAAAAGAAGATGAGGGAAGTATGCAACTCACCATTTTAGACCTACTTTCTAAAGTCTCAAACCTTGAATTCAGGGTTAAGACTTTAGAGGATAGGTCTGCCACTCAGCAACTTGAGATTGAAAACCTCAAGGCCAAACTAGCTGAAAAACAGATTGAGAGACCAATTAGGCATGTACCAGTTCAGGTCTCCTTGACCTCTTCATCTAGCTCATCAAGCTCTCAGGATGATGCTACCAAAAAGGGTGAGAGTGTACAGAGACAAACAGATGAAGAACCATAAAGTCTAGCACTTTCAACTCAGACTTCAAGATATCCTTCTCAACAAGCTATAGTTTTCCCTGAGCCTCCTCCAATTATTATCAAATGTACCCAAGGATGCTCAAAGATCTAAACAGGTTCTTTTCCAAGTTCTTGATGGGATCTTCCATTGAACAACCAACCCTTGATGTTTCTGTGGTGTACTTTAGAGCTTAAGAGCTTCAAAGGTTGAATGCACCTTATACCACTGTCCAAGAAGTTGAACCTGAGATTGAATTCGAATAGGAAATGAGGACTGATGGTCTAGCAACTGAAACAGTTCGGACAAAAAGTGCAATCCCACAGACTTCCGAAGCTGAAGTCAAAGCCTCAGAAGAACCATTTCAAACTTCCGAAGCTGAGATTGAAGCTATGGAAGAGTTATTTTCTATATCTGATGATCTAGTTGTCACAGATGCAATTCTTGAACTAGCATCTGAGGTCAATAGGGAGGACTTTTTCAGCCAACTCCTCACTCAAACATCATCACTATCTCTTGCTCCCATCACCACCTCTCAACCTGAAACCTCTACATAAGAACCTCCCAAATCTAAAGCTTCCGAAGAAACCAAAGAGAAGAGGAAGATGACTGCAGAAGAACTAATGGAGGAAGAAAGGTTGGAGAAACTGAAAAGAAAAGGTAGACTCACAGCTGTAGCCAACCAGGAGGCTATCAACAATAAGAAGAGGGTGGAGATCTTAGACAGGCTTGTCAATCTTGGAGCTGTCAGTGAAGATGTGCTCCTGCTACCATTAAAGGAGCTAATTGAGCTAGAAAAGGCAACTCTGCTGCAGATTCAGCAAAAAGAAGAAGCAGAAGGTTGGCCTTGGATGAAGAAAGGATAAGAAAGAAAGAAGAAGCTGACCAGCAGCTGAGGAGTGAAAGGTTTGCTTTCCTAAACTCCAAGGGATTCTCTCTTGAGGAATTAACTCCTCACAACAATGACACAATCTTGTAGCTTTTTAAGAAAGAGCAAGATCAAATGGAGAAAGATTGAAAGAAGGTTGCCAAGGAAAAACTGAGAGAGAGAAAGAAGAAGCTGGACTTGCAGCTATCAAGAAGCTAGGAGATAAAGCCTGGATGAAAGACTATCTCCGGGCTCATGGCTTCTTTGGCAGGCAGGTGGGTCCTATGTCTGAGAAGACCCTGCAGCGACATGTCAGTGACATCAAGGCTGACATTCGTGCAGGAAGACGGAAATATATGTACCGGAAAGTGCAGGGGATAACTTCCAGACCAACACCTCTACCCCAGCCTCAACCTGAACCAACTCCTTTCTCTTTCGCCATCAAAACTGAGCCAACCTCTAAGCCTTACACCCCTAAACCCACACCATCATCCTTACCCTCTTTCTCACCATAACCACCTCTATACCCATCCTCAAACCCAAAACACTCCCCAGAACCCAAACATCAATACCTACCCAACAACCACCCGAGTTATCCTCTTAGCCTTCCATACATCTCTCCTTAGAAGAATTCAAGGACATCAAGATGAAGCTCATGAAATGTACTATTCTGAGCGATAATCTCTTGTGAGGAGGGGTTAGTCAAGCTAACCTATATTGATGGCTCCTCATGTTCCCTCACTAGAGATCAATTCCTTGATCTGTCAAGAGGAACATTGGACCATCTGCAAATCTTTTTAGCCTAAACTCTGACTCATTAAATGAAGAGAAGAAGAAGCTAAGAAGAAGACTAGTGACTCTACTGGATTCAAAGAAAAGGGACAGAGTACCAAGTCGGCCCTTTGTGCCAAGAAAGAAGATCATCCGGTGGAGGTTCGAAGAATCTTCTCACAACTTTGTTGTTAAGAGAGAGAATGGCAAGATAAACAGGCTAAATGCCTCATCTTTTCTACACTTAAGCTTGTTTGACATTGCTGAGTTAGCAGAAAAGCCATTCTCCAACCCCTCCAACTCTGAGATAGCTGCTCACATCAGAAATCATCTGAGCAGTCTTCATCTAGTTGAGCTAACCATAAGGACTAAGATTAAAGAGGAGTTGAAGATGAGATAGAAGGATGAAAGGAAAGGATCAGCAATCAAAGGCAAAGCCTTCCTTCAAATGGTTGAAGGTCCTGAACTTGAGTCCATAGTTAGATGGGAGTATGAGTATAGCTCCCGTCAACTAACTCTCTTCAGAGGGTAGCAGCAGATGGTACATATCATTCAAAGCGACAGACAGGATCTCCTGTCCACGAATGATCTGTACAAACTTCTCAACACCACCTCAGGGAAGAACAAAAAGACAGATAAATATCTTTTTTCCCTGGTGCTGAAAGTTTTGAGAAGTAGAAACAAGTGAAGTTTTGGTAGCATCAGCTTAGGGGGAGTTTGTTGGATCAAGTAAGGCTGGTGCAACCAAAACAAACACTTAGACAAATTTTGGTGCAACTGATGAAGAACTTTCGAAGGCAAAAGCAGAGCTTCTGAAGGTTAAGTCTGATGGAGCTTCCGAAGAGAAACTCCAACTTCCGAAGACAAAGTCTTTCTTCCGAAGTTCAACACTTAGAAGAATTCAAGACAATGACTTCCGAATTATGAAGACCTGAAGAATGTCTCAAGCCTCGGAAAGAAGTAGTCTCTTTTGAAGTATAAGTGGCTTCGGAAGAACTTGTTCTTCTGAAGCCAGTTAACCTTCGGAAGAACTTACTATGAACCAGTGGACATAAGTATGGTCTTTCTGACACTCCGCTGTAAATCTCTGAGATACTGCATGGTGCTTTCCCACGCTCATGTAGTTGATCATATTTTATTTCACTGTTCATTCCTTATCAGTTGGAACAGTTGCCAACTTTAGTTGGTGACAAAAGGTAAGTCATCAACATGTCATGACTACCATATCTTAGATAATATTTTATCTAATATACATTGTCTTTAGCATTGTATCAAAGTATATCCAACTGTAGGATCTAGTATATGTAATTTCTCATTGTAACTCATATAATATGTTTGTAAGAGTCTTGTAATATTTTGAGTTGAAAAGTAATATATACAGGTACTTTGAAAATTATCTTGATGTGTTCTTTGTTACTTAGTATATTATTATCAACTCTTAGAAGGGATTATGTATCATCATCTAAACCGAGTCTGATTCAAGCGAGTTTGAGAGACTATACTTGTGTTGAGTGACAAAAACCGATGCTGCAGTTTTGATATTGTTAAAGTTTTAAGAATTTTGTTTATTTATAAGAAATTAGTTTATATAGCTTGATTAATATCATAAACACTAATATAGTTTCTCATTTATCATGAAAAAATCTCTGAACATAATTTTATATGTTAGAGTACCTTCAACTTGTAGTGAAAAAATTACCAAACTATTTTTATATATATTAAAGTCATCAAATTTATATAATATCATGTAGCTAATGACTTTTTATAAGTGACATTCAAATTTTTTTGTAAAAGGAAACTTATATCACACTATTCAAAATATCTTGTAAGAGTTAACAAGCCATAGTTTAAAAGAAAATTTCAAAATTACATGTATTTTAGAAAAGTTTAAAAACATTAATATATAAAAAATATGTAGTGACATTTTCTTGTATTTTATACAAACAGAGAAACTTTTATACATAAAATTTTTATGAAGAGACTTTGTTTTGTCAAACCAAAAAAAAAGATATATTTGTTTAAATGATATTAAATTATTAACCCTATAAGATTCTATTAAATTTAAACACATACAAACAATTGTGCTTGATTTTAAAACTTTTGGCAAAGCATAGGCGCCTAATCTAATTTTGACAAAAAAGGTTTTCATTTCCCCCAACCCGCTAAACCGCTTCAGACCTTGAAAATCCCCAAATTTCAACACCAAAATCATCCCTCCAAATCCATATTATTATTTGATATTTATATCTCCTATCTTCATCGATTTCTATCAGTCTGTAACAATCACAATGATCTCCCACCATCATAACAAAGAAAACATCCCTCCATTCTTCTTCACAATCGATGATAATAATAATAATCTCCGTCCCAAAATGAAGTTGAAGAAGAAGAAATGCAGGAAGCCGCTTATGGACATTACTAATCTCATCGTTGATTCTTTGAATCAGTCTCCGGTGACTTCACCTGCAGTTCGTCGTCTGCCGACGCCTTCGGTTTGTGGTGATAATCTTATTTCAGTTGAAGAGCGATGTTGTGTATCATTGAGGTTTAGTTTCAGATGATAATGTATCAGATTGGATTTTTTATTTATATACAATAGAGAAAACATGAGTTACATTTGTTGATTCGATATATATTTTTGGTATTCATTAGAGGATTTGGTTGTAATAGGTGTTATACACATCATACTATAGAAAAAAAATATATACTTGGGTCGTATAGTTTTTTTTAATGACACAAACGATTAATATGACATTGTAGAGTATATCATTGATAAATGTTTTGTAATTTGTGTAGCTATTCTTTTTCTAATCATCTATACAGCCTGAATAACAATGCAACTTACGTTATGTTTCTAGGTTTATCAAACGAAAGAAAAGAGAGGAATTTGAAAGAGAAAAAAAAAGATAAGAAAAAAATATAATTTTATTTTGTGTTCTACAATTCAAAGAAAAAGAAACTAAAATAAAAATGTTATGTATTCTCAAGTTGGAAGGAAAAAAAAATTATCACTTTATTATTATATTTCTTTAATCTTTTTAATTAAACTATAATATAATGGTAAATATGAAAAGAGAATATTATTAAAAGGTCTACTGCTTCCTTCTTATTTGAGAGGAAAGTTATGAAGCAAGATTATTGAATAATATTTCTTTCATTTTATTCGTTAAAAGAATTTTAGAATATTATTTTTTGTTTCTTTCTTTTCATTTTCTTTTAATTTCCCTCTTAAAACAAACTAAAGAACACAACAATAGGCTTTTGAATTTTTGATGAGGTCGGTGCGTATATAGCCCTCTTTCTTTATCGTTATAAAACCGGATCAACTATTGAATCAAGCACTTTATTATTGAAAACTAATAGCACAGCAAGTATATGAATAATTAAATACAGATCGTGTAGTAAACTTATACTAAGAAATTAAAATCATAAAAGTATATTTATTTTTGTTATTATTATATTATTATTTAAAATTATAAAAGCAGTTGGTACTTGCAATTAATGTGTTTGTTAAACCATGCCATCTTTTTTATTGGTATCCCATCGTTAGATTTTTTTTAACCGCAAATGTGTGATACTGTTTCGAACAATAGGTGTTATTTTAGTCGGGTTTATCTATACGTGTCCTAGTTGGGACCATATCCCCAACCCCTCATGAAGAAACTTATTGCTTAATGATAAAAACATCTCATAACATGATCCATATAGTAAGAACTTCGATCAATTCTTCTGTTTGTAGAATGAGTAGCAACAAAATTTCTTTAATTTATAGGAAATTGAGACAACTTATTTGCTGATCCATCTAAAAAGAAAAAAAAAAATCACCTCGTTTAACACTTGACAATTTACAATATGCGAACGGCCAAGGTGAGCGGGTATGTATTTTTTTTTTTAAATTGACTGAATTTTTAGCACTTGGTTTGGATTTTAGAAACAAAATTTTGAAAATTGAAATGACATACAAACAAATGAAAAGATTTTGTTTTGATTAAATTAATTTTCTCTTTAGCTAATTCTTTTACTTTCTAACTATTTTAACTTACAAATCATGTTGCTTTTTGTTGTGAAGTTTAAACATATTAAAATGCTGATGTTTTTATAGTATTATAATTATAATTAGGGGAATGTTAAAATAAAGAGTAAGTTTTATGTGAAAAAGTATAAACCATTTATATTTTAATTTATAATTGAGATCAAACGAGTAATTAAGCCCCCTGAGTTGCAGCGGAGGCGTAAAATCATAGCAAGTAGCACCGATGTCATATCAATGTCAATGAACGGAAATAACAAAACAAAACCAAACGAAAAGTATAGCTAAAAATATTGAACCACGCATGTGAGACGTAAAACATTAAAAACAATAATTAAGTCAATCTAAAACTCGTGTGTTCTGATGGGGCCATTAAACAAGAAAAAATAGACGTAAAAACATTGAACCATACGTGCAAGTCACATCGTGTTAATTCCTAAAGTTTAGACCGAAACGAAAAATTTATAAATGATAAAAAGTATAGGAGACCAAATTTGAAAGTAAAAAAATTGTTGGGGAGTAAATTGTAAAAATATGTAAAAGTTTGGCTTAAAATAGAAAAGTCAAAGATTTAAAAAAAAATAAAGACAAAAGATAATACAACCCACCAAGCATATAGTACAACCCACCAAGCATAAGCAAGTTGGTAATTAGTATGTTATAAATTATTAGAAAAAAGTAGTTTGAATAATAGTTTAGTTATAACCACTCATGTTAGACTTTTGTTCAACTTCACTCACATTTTTAAAACATCATAACGTTTAACAAACGGTATTATTCTTTATTTTATAAAAATTATACCATAAAACAAGTGTTTTTTATATTTAAAACAAGTATATTATCGATATATATAAAAGTTAATAAAATTACATTATAGTGTCTGTTTACACGTCATTATGTCTTTCCTTTTTCATTATATTGTGATGAAGATTATTGTGTTTTGTTAAAGTGATGGTTTGAAAAACACAATAGTGAATTAACATCGAAGCAGGGGAGGAGGGAAAAGCCTATCACTTTCGAGTAGAAGGCTGGAGATGAGCGGAAAGTCTTCAAATGAGCCATCTATTGTCAAAACTCTCGGATCTCTTTCCCTGAAGCCTCCTATCAATTAAGGCGTGTATGTTAACTTTTTATTGAATGGGGCGAGGAGGGCAACTACTGATAAAATAAGATGTAAAATAATATAAAAAATTAATCTAATTTATCTAATACAATAAAAAAACAATGATAACATAATATCAAATAATAAAACACAATGTTACTTGTGTCATTGTGTTTTACGAAACACATTTGTGTTTTCTAAAATGATTAATTTTGAAAAATAATTTGATAAAATAATATAATTGTGCACTTTTAATATGTAAACATAATAATAAATAACAATAATTTATATACTACATAAAAATCAGTAACAAAAATAACACGAAATGATGTAAAACGTAAAATACAAATTTAAAAAATATTACAAACTAACCTGATATATTAGACACAATACCTGATACATTTGATATAATAACAAAAATCATCTCCCATTAAAATAATAAAATGACATATGTAATGTCCGGAGTAGGGGTGCAAACGAGCCGAGCCAAGCCCGAGCTCGTATGGGCCCGAGCTCGGCTCGTGATGACTTAGGAGAACTCGAGCTCGGCTCGTTTCGAGCTTTATTTTTAAAGCTCGAGCTCGGCTCGACAAATATTTTTTCAAGCTCGAGCTCGGCTCGGGCTTGGCTCGTTTATTTATTTAAATATTTTTTGAATCTTTTTATATTTAGTTTTGATATATATTTATTATTATATATTTATATATAACATTATTCATATTATTTAATTGTTTTTTATCATAACTTTATATATAATAGATATTATTTATATAATATATTTAATAAGTTAAATAAAAATATACAAATAAAAAGCTCGTTTAGGCTCGCGAGCCGGCTCGAGCTCGATACGTGAAGCTCAGGCTCGGGCTCGATAATTAAATGAGCCTTTTTTTCAAGCTCGAGCTCGGCTCAAGCTCGATAAAACTCGGCTCGTTTCGAGCTTTTTATCGATCCGATCTCGAGTAGCTCACGAGCGGTTCGACTCGTTTGCATCCGTAGTCCGAGTCATTCTTAGTTTTTTTTCAATTAAATATCATTTTTATTATATATGACACCATGTAATTCGGAATCTGACGTGTCATTTATTGGAATGGACACGCAAGGCCCATTAAAAAAGATTTGGTTCATTTGAAGCCCGATTCACGAAGGTGCATGCATTGCACAACAAACTTGTTTATAAATCATATTTCACATAGAAGACATTAAGATATATTTAACTAACATGTAACATATATATTGTTTTATACAGCAACGAATCGAAGCATGGATTTTGATAAGGGGTTGTTTGGTTCACAAAATGTTTTGCAAAGAAATTAAAATTAAAAATAGAATTGGAAGGAATTGGAATCTTGTTAAAATTAATAACGTGTTTGGTTGGTCAATTTTGAGTGAAATTGAAATTTTAATTTTGAACATTCCATTGGATTGTTAAATATTCCATGGGTAAGTGAAAAGAATATGAATTTCAATGAACGAGGGAAAATTTTCCATTTCCAATTCCATCCATTGACGCACCAAACATGATTTTGGATAAAAAATTTTCTAATTCTAATTCAAATTCCTGATAATTCTGTGAACCAAACGGGACATTAGATTTGATGATAACTAGAAAGAGGCGGGATTAGAGTAACTCGAATATATACAATCGAACGAAAACATATTATATTTGACGCGACTCCAAATAAAATTTACATTGAATCATAGCCCAATTCAAAGCGCATATAAAAACAAAACACATGCGGCAACGTCGTGCGTGGCATGATAAAGTATAGACTATAATCGTCCGATCTTATTCCAAACTAAATATATGTTGAAACAGAAAGTAAATCGAATTTATAAAATCAAATGAAAAAGTATTATATTTGACCTGACTTTTTCCCTACAAAATTTACATCAAAACAAAATATACTTATAAACGTTTTAATTTGAACTTGCTCGTTTCCGAATAAAATTTACGTTAAAATATAGACAAACGTGAATTTATATCGGCTTACAATGTTTTACGTGTGAAAAAATCATATACTTTACTTAAACTCACCCGCTGATGTGCAATTAACGGTAAACAACCAACGTTTTCGATGTTTTGTACTAAAAAAACAAAACTTATACGTAAACTCAAGCGTCGTATGAATACATTACAAATTAAAGTCACAATGTTGAAATATAATTTTTTTAATCGATTGACATGCGAATTCGTTATATGCGTTGCGATGATGACATTAGCGTGACTAATACGTAGAAGCGTATGAATTTACGGCGTCATTGTTTTGGAGTTTAAAATATAAATATAAATTATGTCTCGCCCCGTTACGATTTAGTAGTTTAAAAAAGGTAATTTAAAGTGAAGAAAATTTAGGAAAATTGTTAAAGAATAAAAGTCAAAAGAACCCAAAAAGAAAAGAAAAATCGAAAACCACGGGAATCGAACCTGGATCACAGGTTTAAAAGCCTAAGGCTTTAACCACCAAGCTGCTATCACCAATTTATCTATAACTTTAGAAACAAAGTATTTATCTAAAAACTAAGTCGGTGGCTTTGGGCCACCGACGTTGGTAAATGAGGTATAGTAATTTAAAGTGAAGAAAATTTAGGAAAATTGTTAAAGAATAAAAGTCAAAAGAACCCAAAAAGAAAAGAAAAATCGAAAACCACGGGAATCGAACCTCGATCACAGGTTTAAAAGCCTAAGGCTTTAACCACCAAGCTGCTATCACCAATTTATCTATAACTTTAGAAACAAAGTATTTATCTAAAAACTAAGTCGGTGGCTTTAGGCCACCGACGTTGGTAAATGAGGTATAGTAATTTAAAGTGAAGAAAATTTAGGAAAATTGTTAAAGAATAAAAGTCAAAAGAACCCAAAAAGAAAAGAAAAATCGAAAACCACGGGAATCGAACCTCGATCACAGGTTTAAAAGCCTAAGGCTTTAACCACCAAGCTGCTATCACCAATTTATCTATAACTTTAGAAACAAAGTATTTATCTAAAAACTAAGTCGGTGGCTTTGGGCCACCGACGTTGGTAAATGAGGTATAGTGTAATGATGAAGACTTGTGAAGATGACTTCAAATTTAGCCTTTGACTCTTTAACGAGTTAGCGGGCCCCATTTCTTTTGAGTGTTGATATGGTTTTTGTTTCACACACCCATAGTTCTCCATGTTACATTAGACAATCTAAATGACCGTTTTTCAATACTGTAAACGGCCATTTACAATTGATTGACAGTGATGTGACTACACAAGTAAACGACCAAAATAATATGAATAAACGATAGCATACGTCAGCGTTAACGACAGTTTAGTTTAAGGGTTTTTATATTCTTTTTCTCTTTTATAATATATATTTGCATTATAAAGTTTTATATGTATTATGTAAGCTTTTTATATATATAGTTTTATTATATATTTTATTAACTTTTTATATATATAGTTTACATCATATAATTTTATATAACTTTAAGAAAAAAATTATAAATAACTTTAAGAAAAAAATTATATATAACTTTAAAACTTTTTGTATGTACATGTATTATATTATATAATTTAAAATTTGTATACGTACATATTATGTAGACTTTTTAGTTATATGATTTATATTATATATCTTTTATTATAAAATTTAATTTACATATGTATATAACTATATAAGTTAACATATTTGATTTATATTATTAGAAATAAAATAGATAAATAAATTAAAAAAATAACTAATATTTAAACTTTATAATATAAATACTTAGAAATACAAATAAAACTTATATAGTTTCTGTTTTTATAATATAATTAAATTAATAAATATATATAAGTATATAACTTAAAGTATTTGATTTATTTTATTAAAAATCAAAGCTAATAAATGAATAAAATTTTGAACTTTATAATATGAATACTAAAAATTACAAATGAGACTAATCTAAAATGAGAAACATATTTATTTTGAAGTATATTGATTATATAATTGAAGTTTCTTCTCATACATTCTTTCCCAAGCAGTAGTATTATCACTTTTGTGAAAATCCATAACGTCGTTATAAAAGGCATTGGATATTCACCCTCTAAGCGCATAGAGACGTAATGACATCTATACACATGTGCAATAGTAATGAATTAGTGGTATATAAGTTCATGCGGACCTGTCCAGAACGAAAAATAAGTCATAGTATCAGTGGGAGATAATCATTGAAGAAGTACATTAAATCTATTAGCGATCAAAATTATTGTGTAAAACATGATCATCTAGTGTTGATTAGGAGTCGGACCCGGTTGTATCCATAATAAACTACATTCACTCTCATCATATGAGTCGGAAAGAACAATTCCGACAAATTAGAATTGTTGTGTAACTCGTTTAAAAGCCATACCTCATGTTCAGTCAATATTCTTTACCTAATCCCAAGGAAAAGAAAACCACACGAAACCCATAGTTATCATCACCCTTTACGTTCTATATATGTGTTATATACGGATGGAAAATATTTGGAATCTGCGTTAGTAAAGGGTGGTGATATAGAAATGATTGAGTTGTGTTATCTACATTTGAACTGTGTCTCAAGGGGCTCAACCCCAGAAAATCATAGCTGACAAAATCATCTGTCATCGTAATACTAGGACCTAGGGTAGGTTCAGCAGGTGAAGGGTTTGGTTTGTTTATTTTTGAGATTTGAGAGTTGGCCTTCCATGAGTTTTTTTGCATTGAAGGCTCGTTAATATTTATGCTGCTAGGATCCTTTATGTCTTTCATCCTTCTAACCAATTCCTTTTCACCGTGGGATTTTTTGTTTCTCGTAAGCTGTTGGCCCTTTAGGATTGATTAGGCTCTTGATTATGTTCTTGAATATGATGAAATGAACATGGAACTTGAGAGAATATTAATAAACAATACGTATGATTGATATGAGTGAATGTTACCACAATGTTTACAGATACTAGACCACATATATATACCCCTTATGGTAGTTAACATGTTTAGACTTTGACATACTAAGCCCCTATACGTACATAACCTTTACATACTTAGACTCTAAGTTAACTTTCCAGTAATTACATAAATGATCCACTAATATAACTATACTTAGATACTTCTATGTATAGATTAAGATATTATACTTTCAACATTCCTCACTAATTTTTTAATCCATGTTTTCAATGACTTCACACTTCAACATCTTCATAATTGATCTCTTGAACTTTATCTATAACACGAACAAGCTTTCCTTTGTCTTCACATTCCTTTTGAGTATAATCTTCTTCAACTTGTGCTAATAAGAGAATTGGATCTTCATCTTCCATTTATGAGATGTAATTCTTCAAATTTGAATCTCTAACTTGTAATTAATAAACACTTGTTATTTTGATCTTCTTTGATCTCGGTTTCCTTCTTTATTTTAAATCTCCTTTTGGTCTCGGTCTCTTTTTCTTGAATCCTATCACTTTCTTGAACAAAGTAAATTCTCATAATTTCTTTTGTTCGTCACTTAATTTGAATAATTTACACAAACAAATAGAATGTAAGGAAATATTTTATTTTTTCTTTTTTTCTTCCTGGTGGATTCCGTTTACTTTCTTTTCCTTTATAACAAATCCCAATTTTCTTTAATTACTTAAATTTTTTTTTTCTCCATGTGGTACAACTTTTTATTTTGATTTTGACCTTTTCCTTTTATTTTTTGCTTATGGAACATAAATCCACCCCTTTTTTTCCCTTGACTTTGGTTTTTCCCTTTGACTTGCGAATATGGCACAATTAGGGCAAAACAAAACTTCTCTTCCTTCCCTGAAAGTGACGAATAACAGATCACAAAATGGCTTTTCTACTTCGATTGGTTTGCAAACAAGTAAGCAAACACCCTCTTCTTCTTCACGGATGGCAACCTTTCAATCGAACTTGATTCTATTTCTTTCTGTGTCACTAGGTTCTTTAATGCGATAGGAAATCTACACTCAATCGGTGTTTCTGGGTCACAAATCGACGACAACGGTCTCTTTCTCTCTCGTAACTGCAACCGGCATGTTTTCTTTCTTTCTTTTCGTACTGTTACTGAATTGATTTTTATTCTGGAATCAATTTTGGAATTTTGTTATGATCGATTTAACTGAATCGATGTTTTTTCTAAAATCAATTTGAGTTTTTCTAGTATCGATTTGAGTGAATCGATTTGTTCTAAGTCGATTTATCCCTCTGAATCGACTTGTATTTGCGGTTCTGAATCGATTTAACAGAATCGATTTCTTCTCTTTTGTTCTTGTTTTCGATAATATGGTTTTGATCGATTTGGCACGGAATCGATTTTACAACACTGAATTGATTATTCTGATATATTTGTTGTTATTTCCCTCTTACTGAATCGATTTAACGGAATCGATTTTTTCTTCTTCTGTATGATTTGTTCTTGTATTCTGCAATCGAGTTGAATTGATTTATCACTGAATCAATTTTAACAACACTGAATCGATTATCGGATCGATTTGTTGTTCTCTAAATCGTTTTTACCCTCCTGAAACGATTTGTTTGAATCGATTTACTCCTGAATCGATTTAATAACACTTAATGGATTATCTGATCGATTTTGTTGTGTTCTAAATCGTTTTGGGTCTTCTGAAACGATTTTGGTCTGAAATCGATTTATCACTAAATCGGTTTTGGGTTTCTGATTGTAGTTTCAAGAACAAGTCACTGATTAGATTTGAGCCTTAATGTCACGAAGTGATTTCCCAACTCTCGTGAGGCACTTAGATTTGATCTAAGTTCAGTCTTTATGACCCAAACGATGTAATAATTCGTGTAACAATGCAAAAGCGTTTGTAAGCGAGTAATACAAATGGCTTTGTATTGCTTACAAGGTTAGTACATGAGTGAGTTACAAATGTGTTTACACAAGACTTGTATGAGTTTTGGGTGCTTACAAATGAGGGTGACCAGCCCTATTTATACTAGTTACAATCCATAATATCTAAGATACTTTTATGTTAAATATCTTGATATTTCTATGGTTAATATCATGATATTCCCATGGATATTGGAAGGCCATTCTAGACCCTTCTTGGCAGCCTTCCTTCTAGATATTTCCTGGTAAATATCTTGGTTATGCTTGATGCTTCAAGGATGTTCTCGATGCCCTTTTTTGCCTCTCCAGGGTCCAGCACGTTTTAGGCTGTTCTGGGGATTTCCGTACAGCTCTAATCGTATCTTTTCATGTCCGGAAACTTCTGGAAGTCGGGATAAACAACTTGCTTTTAGGCGGGTCGTGACATTCTCCTCCACCTAAATCCACGACGTCCTCGTCGTGCTTGAGTGACCCTCGGCTTGTTCTTGTGAGTTGCAAGAGGGATAGTGTTTTGCCTTGATGGCCTGACTCCATCGCTGCTGTATGTACTTGATCGCCTTTGACGATGTACAAAGTGTTTAGAACTGTTGCTGGCACGGCTTTTTCTTTTCGGAAAAAGTCCATCCTGAGCACGATCTTGTAGTTGTCAAATGGTGCTATCGAGAAGTCAAGTTTACCTTGCCATGTCTCGATCTTAGTCTTGACAGCCCATGACATTCCCTCGATCGCTTTAGTGTTCCCATTGGCATCTCGTGTGGATATCCTTAGGCCGAGTATTTTTAGCCTCTTGTTGCGTCATAAAGTTCTGACTTGCTCCGGTATCGATCAGTGCCTTTGCAAGTCATCCATTTATTTCTAAGTTCACAAACCAAAGTCCATTTGCCTCCGTGTTCGTGATGTTGCCCTTGTGCTCCGTCGGGCAGGACTTAACCATTTTCAACGGCTTCCCTTCATGTGTCGTTAAAGCATTCAATACTTGTAGTTGCATTTCCCCGAGACGAACCTCCTTATCTTCATGGGATGCATCTTTAGCTTTGGCCACCATGGCTTGCAGACTTTGTTTCTTCGGGCAGTCCTGAGCATAATGCGGCCCATCGCATATGAAACAGAATTTCGAAGGGCGTTTTTCATTGTCATATCGTGGTGGTTTCCTTGTTTCTCCCTTTCAATCGTGATTAGGCTTAACTCCCCCACCTTTCTCGTCATCACTCTCCTCATTCATGGGCCTATATGGTCATTTGTCTTTATGATCGATCAAGGTTTCAACTATTGCAATGGCTGAAGCAAGATCTTGAACACTTCTTCGCTCCAACTCTATCTTGACCCATGATTGTAGACCATTGAGAAAGTAGAAAAGGGAGTCTTTATCCGATAAATCCGGAATCTCAAGAATAAGGGTTGTAAACTCTTAACATAGTCGTTGATGGTCCCGGTTTGTTTGAGCTTACGAAGTCGACTTCTCGCCTCGTGTTTAGCGTTTACCGGATAAAATTGTCGTTTGAGTTCTTGAACAAATTCAACCCAAGTTTTGATTGTGCACATACCTTTTTCGACATCCATGCTTCAAAGTCTCCACCATAACGCTGTCGTGTCCTATAGATACATTATGGACGTCTTTATTTTGGTGGCGTCATCCAGGATTTGTACCCCTCCTAGGTACTGCTCCATTTCCCAAATAAAGTCATCGACCGCCCGAGCTTCTCGTTTGCCAAAAATGATAATGGTTTGGGAATTTCAACTCTCGGTGTATAGTTCACAACGTTACCTCTGGTCGTGATCATGGCTTTGTTGCAATCGACGACTTTAGCTTCCAAACCAAGTAACTTCGATGCATGTTGCTTGATAGTTCATCCATGTCCTTTTGTAGCTTGATAGTAACATCTTTGATTGCGTCCTTGATCATCAACTTTACCTCCTCTCAAAGTAGCTCCATAGAAGCCTTGAGTCCTTCTCGGAGCTCACTGAAATCTTCTTCCAATGCGTCTAAGCGTTAGAGACAAATGTCGACTTGCTAACCTGTTTTAACAAGGCCTCCCTCCAAGTCACTAACTCGTTTTTCCAAGGTACGATCCTTGGACATATCTCGTTCCTTCTTTGATCCCTTTTGGGATTCATCTCGACCACGTTTAGCTTCAATAACTGCACTTTTGTTGGTTTCGGTTGCCATCCCAAATGAACCAACCTGGCTCTGATACCACTTATCAGGGAATGATTTCCAAACTCTCGTGAGGCACTTAGATTTGATCTATGTTCAGCCTTTGTGACCTAAACGATGTAATAATTCGTGTAACAATGCGGAAGCGTTTGTAAGCGAGTAATACAAATGGCTTTGTATTGCTTACAATGTTAGTACAAGAGTGAGTTACAAATGTGTTTACACAAGACTTGTATGAGTTTTGGGTGCTTACAAATGAGGGTGACCAGCCCTGTTTATACTAGTTACAATCCATAATATCTAAGATACTTTTATGCTAAATATCTAGATATTTCTATGGTTAATATCATGATATTTCCATGGATATTGGAAGGCCATTCTAGACCCTTCTTGGTAGCCTTCCTCCTAGTTATTTTTTGGTAAATATATCTTGTTTACTGCAGGACCGGTAAAGGGTTATGCACTTACAACACAACAACACAATGAGGAGAGTTGCTTAGAACATTTAACGGATCAAATAGGAAACTGGTTAACTTTAATGAAAGATGCTAAGAACACAAGTAAGAATGAGACAGAACAAGATGGAAAACAACACAAGTAATTGGTTTTCAAGAATGCTGTATATTGCTTCTCAAGTTCTATTACAAATGTTACAAAGCATAAAAGAAAGTTACAAGTACTTGAGATACATATACTACATCCTACAGCCGGCCATACTTTGATAGCCAGCTAGATACAATTGAATAGACAACTACAAAATCAAATGTAGAGTCAAAAGACAGATTTGCCTTTTGACTAGTGACTATGACATGCCATAGCTCACATCCTAATATATTACAAAAAGGATAAAAGTACATAAAGTAGAAAGCATGGACTCAAGACCTCAATGTACAATTACCAAAAGCATGGACTTTTCACCAACTCATGTAAGTTGGTGACTTTACAGAGTTGCAGCGGAAAGGTGGTCCAGCTTTATGGAAAAGTACATCAGATAAAAGCATGTCTCTAAAAGTCTTCGGAAGAAATCTTTCTTTACTCTTTGGCTTTGGAAGACTTTGTCTTTGAAGCTTCGGAAGACTTCACTTTTGGCTTCGGAAGATGTTGGTCTTGGCTTCGGAAGATTTTACACTTAGAATATTTCTAGTGCATGGTGTAAAACTTCCGAAACATTTCTACTTCTGTTTTTCAGTGCATGCATACAGAGAGACTTTGGATGTTTTGGCTGCATCAGACTTATAAGAATCCTTACAAACTCCCCCTAGGCTGATGCTACCAAAACATTTAGAAGGTCTTCAGATGTTGGTGGTCTTCAGGATGATGATGACCATACCCTTCTTCATCAGATGGTCAGGATCACTCAGACTCTCATAATATCTTCTCATCTCAAAGAGATCATGCAGAGGTAAGTTGATTAAGTCTTGTCATATGTAGACATTCTCAAAACCTTGATCTCTAATCACATGTCATCTTTCTGGATTAGTTGTGAAGGTCCAGGATAAGATGAGTCTCTCAGCTGCAAGAGGAGCCACTTGAATTGGAGTTGATTGGGCTGCCTCTTCATGCACTTCCTCAGGTTGATCTGACACAGCCTGAGGTGTAGAGGTGGATGATTCAGGCTTCTTCTTCTTTGACTTCGGTTTGGAAGCCATCCTCTTCTTCCTCTTAGAAGACTTCAACTGAGAAGACTGGTCTGCAGCACCTTGTTGATCAGTCTTGTCTTTCTCAGTTGGGTGTTCCTCCCTCACAAGTTCAGAAGGAGAGGGAGTTTGACCCTGCTGTGGATTAGAAGATGAAGCTTGTTGAGGCTCAGCAGGAGGTCCAGGTTGTGTTGTCTCAGGTTGTTCAACCTTAACCTCCACTTTAGGTGGGACTTGACTTGGAGGGGAGTGTAAGTCAATCAGCTCTCCACTCTTGATCTTCTGCTTGATTGCCATGATATGCTCATCCATTGTGGATAGATACATAGGGCCAAGTCTCCTTCCAGAGAATTTATACAGCTTCAAGAAGCTCATCATCCTTTGTCTGTCAGCAGACTTCTTCATACTCTATTAGATGATGGCTCTTGACTTTGCAGCATCTTCCCTCATCTTTTTCTTTGTTGCCTTTTGTTCTTCGAGCACTTAAAGTTCAAGCTGTTTGAGATACTCAAACTCAATGTACTCAAAGGACAAGGGAAGAAGTGCAGATGCCAGGTAGAGACTTGTAGCACTCGGGTAGTTGATCATGTTTTGCCTATCTGTTTCCTTGTCTACCTGAGGTTCTTGTGTAGCTATCGCATCCTCTTGCACAGGGCTTTCTTGAACTGGGGAGAGAGTTGGAACATGTTTGTATAACCTTTTCAGTCTCTTCTCCTCGTTGAAATGGAGAAGTAGCCTTGCATCCTCTGCGTCCTTCATCTCTCTTGACACTTTCATGTCAGCCAGTTCATTTAATTGCTCTAAGAGGAGAGATATAATCTCATCTATGTCATAGTTCCTGGTCTGCAGGTAAGTAATCCTGACTTCCCTTTAACTCATCTTCTTGAGTGTTTGGTCTGGGGGCAGCCTTGATTGCAGCTTGCATAAAGTCTGAAGACCTAGAGAAACTTTCTCTCCTTAGCTTCCTCTTCCTCTCTCTCTCCTCCTCCTCAATCTCCTCAGGAGTTAGAATCCTTTTCCCTTTGTCACCCACAGACCTTTGTGACACAGGGTGGAGAGAGCTTTAGCCTTCATTGCTTGGTGTAGCATCCAAGCTCTGGCTGGAGAGAGGTTGTGAGACACCTTCACCATCAGGTGTTTCACTAAGGGAATGAATTTCTGAAGTAGTTGTTGGTGTGACAGGGCTCTCAGGCTCTATCACTGGGCCTTTAGCAAAGGTTTTCCCTTTGAAGCTAATCTCAGGGTCTGCCTCAACATCCAGTTGACCAATGACATTACCTGATTGCCTTTGTCTCCTTCTAAGACTAAACTCTTCAGTAATTCTATCTTGAATCCTGAGTGCTAACCTGTCAGCTTGTCTTGATTGACTTGGGTTGACAAGTAGCATGTTGATAAGTTCAAGACCTTCATAGTAGTTCAAGGTCTGAAAATTAAATACTTCTTGCTGCCCTTGAACTCTGTGAAGAATGAGGACTCTTCTATCAGCATCATACCTCCACCTAATAATGTAGTTTGAAGTTCCTTGAGGTGGAGATGACATAGCCCTTGGAATGCCTTCCTCAAAGAGACTCCTAATGATAGAGTCTATAATGTCCACATTAATGTTAACTTGAGGAAGTTGTTGAGTATGCACAATTGCAAGTGAGGATGGTGAGTCCTTAATGTCCATACTCCCTGAAGAACTCTCAGGTTCTGTGACTGTAATGACTTTCTCCCCCTTTTTGGTAGCATCACCCTCTTGCATGGGTGAGCTAGGAGTTAGGTCAATCACATTCACAGGTTCTTGTGTTCCTGGTTGAGCTCCCCTTAAAGGTCTCCTAGCTAGTTTTTCCCTGAGATAAGATATCTCAAGTTGCTGATCATTGACCCTATTTTGCAGGGTAGTCACCTGAGATTTAAGGTGACTAACCTTAGAGACTAAATAGGAGTATGTTTTTGACAGTTTTTGCATCTTTAGTCTCAAATTCCCCTCATCTTCATCAGAAGAATCATTGGGGGATGAGATGATTGGACTAAGGTCCTCTCTCTCACCACCAGCTTCAGGTTCTTGGCTGTTGGATTTCCTCTGCACATTGACAGCCTCAGTTGAAGTGTCAATGGGCTGAGTTGCCATGGTTGAGGTCTTAATGATGTAATCACTTGGAGAAGTGAGAGCCTCTTTCATATGGATATCCTGAACAGGTTCAGAAGTATCCATCTCAGTGATGGGTGACTGATGTGGGCTAGACAAAGGAGACTCAGGAGTACTCATCTCTCTTTGAGTAGGGGAAGAGTAGAGAGACTCATGGTACCCACTGAAACCTAAGTCTTCATCAGTATAGAATAAGAGGTTGGGAATGGGTTGATTTAAGTCTAAAGGCTGGGGATGGTAACTGTCCCCTGAAGGTTGTTCACTTGAGTGTTGAGACTCAGAGTGAAGGCTTAAGTCAGTTTGGCTTATGAGCTCATCAGGGTGAGCATGAGGAACCTCATCCTTGATTCTTTAAGAGATGGGAGTGGTTTGCTCCTCAGGAGAAGTGGGAGCTCTAGTGTCCACTTCCTCCTGTATGGGTGAGTATATGGGGGCCTGCACAGACTCAATAGCTTGAGCATGGGTTCGTTTGGATTTTCTTTGGTAGGTTAGGGTGATTTGTGGCCTTTTTGGTGGCTGGGAGGTAGAAGGTGTGGGTTCAACACTAGCTTGTGTTGCTAGGTTGTCACCTTGAACAATGAGCTCTAACATTTTTGGGACAAGGGCTGTTTCTACCCTTGAGAAGCCTACAGTTGGCTTCTTCATAATTTTAAAGATGTCGGGCTTCATCTGTCCCAATTTAAGAATATTATCTATTTCCCTCAACTGTGAGCCCAGTTCACAGTTGAGAATGTGTTGAACATATCTAGGAAACATATAATACTCTAAGGAGTCCAAGTTAGCAAGCAAATTTGTATAAACAAACTGAGAGTACCTGAACTTGACCCCTTGAACCATTCCATGTACTATGAAAGAGAGATCCTCAGAAATCTGGTCCCACCCTCCATGTTTGTTTGACAAGCTTTGGATAACCACATGAAGCAAGTATTTCCACTGGGATGAGACCTTCCTTTTCCTGAAGGTCTTTACAGAGAAATCTCCCTCATAGCCCATCTGCTCAAAGGAATGATTTACAGCTTCCTGTGGTAAGTACAACTCACCTTCTTCATCATCCAACTGCAAGTGAGTGTTGATGATGGTCGGAGTGATGAAGATTATCCTTCCTTGCACTGTGGCAGACAGTGCCTTCTCCCCATCCATAATGACCTCTTGTAAGGATTCCTATAAGTCTGATGCAGCCAAAACATCCAAAGTCTCTCTGCAAGCATGCACTAAAAGAACTGAAGTAGAAATGATTCGGAAGTTTTACACCATGCACTAGAAATATTCTAAGTGTAAAATCTTTCGAAGCCAAGACCAATATCTTCCGAAGCCAAAAGTGAAGTCTTCTGAAGCTTCAAAGACAAAGTCTTCCGAAGCCAAATAGTGAAGACATATTTCTTCCGAAGACTGTTAGAGATATGCCTTTATCTGATGTACTTTAAAGCTGGACCACCTTTCCGCTGCAATTCTGTAAAGTCACCAACTTACATGAGTTGGTGAAAGGTCCATGCTTTTGGTAACTGTACATTGAGGTCTTGAGTCCATGCTTTCTACTTTATGTAATTTTATCCTTTTTGTAATATATTAGGATGTGAGCTATGGCATGTCATAGTCACAAGTCAAAAGGCAGATATGCCTTTTGATTCTAAAATTGATTTTGTTTGTGTCTAGTCAATTGTATCCAGCTGGCTTTCAAAGTATAGCCGGATGTAGGTTGTAGTATAAGTATTTCATGTTCTTGTATCTTTCTTTATGCTTTGTAACACTTGTAATAGAACTTGAGAAAGCAATATACTGTATCCTTGAAACCCAATCTCTTGTGTTCTCTTGTTCTGTCTCTTACTTATTACTTGTGTTCTTAGTATCATTTTTGTGGTTAATCCAGTTTACTGTTTGATTAAGTTTGATTAATCTCCTCTTTGTGTTGTTGTGTTGTAAGTGACCACCCTTCACCGGTCCTGCAATTGGTATCAGAGCATTTCAGGCTCTTGATATAAGATCTCACCATCTTAAGATCCCTCACACACACAAATACTAAACTTTTCAAATGGCAGCCATTTCCAAGACTGATATGGAAACTAGAACCATGAACAAGTCCCCACTGATCACTCTTGATGACTTTGATACCTGGTGCATGAGATTGGAAGGTTTCATCAGGTCTCTAGACTCAAGAATGTGGGAGTCTGTTGAAAATGGACCTTTCATACCCAGCACTCCTTCTGCTACTGGTGCTGGTATGATCCCTAAAGATGTGGCTAACTACTCTGATGAAGATAGGAAGAGAGTAGAGATTGACAGAAAAGCCATGACAGCTCTTCAAACTGCCCTTCCAAACTCTGTGTACAGAGGTTTCAAGAAATGCAAAACAGCTAAATAGTTGTGGGACGCACTAAAACTGATGTATGAAAGCTCCTCTGAAGCCAAGGAGAACAAGAAGGATCTCCTGAAGTAGCAGTTTGAAAACTTCACCTTCAAAACAGGTGAAACCATGACTCAGCAATACTTCAGGTATGTTGAGATAGTGGATACCCTTGTGGATAGAGGAGTTCCTCTTGAGAATAGAGATATTGTAAGGAAGTTCATGTCCTCACTTCCTAGGCAATGGACACACTATTGTGTGGTGATCAAGAGGACTGAAAATCTCAAAACTCTTACTCTGACAGAGTTATATGGGATTCTCAGTGGCTACCAGATGGAGATGAACATGCAAGGTTCATCTGGCAACTCCAACAATCAATTGGGCTCAGCCCTGCACGTGGTTGAAAGGGATAGCATAGAACCCCAACATCATCTCATATGCTACCCTGACAACTCACCAAAGGGTCCTTTCATCACCTTCCCAGAGACACCCAGGGAGAACTATACTCAAGGAAGCCCATTCCAAGAGACAAGCTCTTCTCAAACTTTTGTGTCTACTGATGAAAGTTGTGGTAACTCTCTTTTCACTCTTGACGACCTGGATTGTATCCATCCAGATGATTTGGAATACATGGAAATAGTCTAGCAAATGGCTCTTCTCACTCACAGAGCCAAGAAGTTCTACAAGAGAACTGGAAGGAAGTTTCCAAGCAATGCAACCAGTGGAAAGTTTGGCTTGGACAAAGGCAAAGTCAAGTGTTACAACTGTAACTTGATGGGCCACTTTGCCAGAGAGTGTAAGGCACCCAGAACAAAAGGTGTCCAAGCACAAACCAGACCAAACTACACTGAGAAAGCCCCCCAGAATGAGAAGCCAAAGCAACATGCTGCTGTTGCTGTTGAAGAAGGAGGCTTTGACTGGAGCTTTCAGGTGGAAGATGCTTCTCAAAACCAAGCACTAATGGCAGATCATGATGAAGCCAAGGTATTGGAACATCTCTGTACTCCTGAATGCATTGCTAAAGTTAATAGATACAGGTCCTATAACTTGGAGATGAGATTGATCTTGAGTCCTTAAACATTTTAAAATCTGATTTTAGAAAGTCTGAAAATGATTATAAACTAAAGATAGAGGACTTAGAGAAAACCATTTCAGTTCTAAAACATGAGCATACAGATTTTAGACTCAAATCAAAGATCTCATAACCAAGCTGTATGAGTGCCAGGCTAAGCTTGTGATCAGCAAAGCCAGTGCAGAAAAGAGTGTTCTTGAAGAAGAGACATTCAAGAACATGATATCCTCATCCCTGCACAACAAGGTATGTTATCAAAATAGACAGGGACTGGGATCCAATGAGATAGCTCCTCCACACATAATCTTGTCTGTAAGATCTCCTAGGTGTGGAACTTGTGAAGATGAGCTTCCTCTCATAGATCCTATAAGTGAAGAGGATGAAGAAGAGATAGTGAAGAATTCCTCTGAGAAGAGTGAAGAGGAGGATTCTAAGAAGGGCCACTATCCTTCTGAGGAGAAGAAGATTACTGTGATGACCAGGTCAATGAGAAAGAACTTGATTAGGAAGAGCAAAAAAAAAGCAAGGAGAGCTCAAGAGATCAAGGCTACTTTTGACTCTAAGCAGAAACAAGTTTTTATCTCTGTAGGGTTTGAAGTAGTAAAGACTGAAGACATCAACCAAAACTCTTCAGCTAAGAGTTCTGGTTCTTGTTCAAATCATCTCAGTACCAAGAAGAAGACTGATCTGCTGTGTACCACTGCTGCACAGCCTGGACCATCAAACTCCAAGAACAGTTCCCAACCCCAAAGGACTTTCTCAGCATCTGCAAAGATGAAGGTGGAGAAGGGATGTGACCAAAGACAGTCTTTCTCATAAGAAGACTCTTGTGAAGAAGAAAATGATGTGTGTCATGTGTGAAAGTACCTCTCACATTGCTAAGGATTGTCCATACAATCCTAAAAGTACTGTCCATATGACCAAGACAAAGACTTCAAAGAGTTCCAAGAAGATTCAAGCTTCGGAAGGAAAATCTGTTTCCTTCGGAAGCTCCAAATCTAAGAAGAAGGCAAATGGAAAATTACCTTCGGAAGAGAAGTTGGTCTCGGAAGAAAGGAATTCTTCCGAAGCACTGAAGTCTGCTGCAGTGACTGCAGAATCTTCCGAAGTTTTGAAGGTCAAGTCCAAGACTCCAAAGGTGGTGTGGAAGTCTAAGAAAGACCAAGTGACTGAAAATTCTCCATCAACAACAGCTCAAGATCCTCCTAGCACAACCATAGGATCTATTACTGTTGCATTACCTTCTATTATACTTAGTGAGCCCAAGACAAATAAGGCTTGGGTTTCCAAATGTAACTAATCATTTTCTTTGTGCAGGAACAGCTCAAGACAAACAAGAATGTCTGGATCATTGATAGTGGCTGTTCCAGGCACATGACAGGCAATAGGTCACTACTCCATAACTTTGAGAGGATTGATGGAGGACCAGTTGCTTTTGGAGGAGATGAAGGTGGTTACATTTCTGGAAGGGGCAAGGTCACAAATGGTAAGCTCAGCATTGAAAAGGTAAACTTTGTCAAGGAGCTTGGGTACAATCTTCTGAGTGTATCCCAATTTTGTGATCAGAGTCATAACATGCTCTTTACTGAGCATGAGTGCATTGTTCTCAAGCCTGGAGTGGTCATTCCTCATGAGCACATCCTGCTTAGAGCCCCCGGAAAAGGGAACATGTACAAGATGGACTTGCAAGAAACATCTCCCTCTGGAGAAGTTTCATGCTTTCTGTCTAAAGCCAATAGTGATGAGTCTTTCCTTTGGCATAAAAGAATGTGCCATGTAAACTTTAAGAACATGAATAAACTAATTAAACATGATTTGGTAACTGGAATGCCAAAGAAAGAGTTTACAAGTGATGATCATTGTGTTGCATGCCTGAAAGGGAAGCAACATAAGGTATCTCACAAGCCTAAGGAAAGGAACTCTATCACTACTCCCCTACACTTATTACATATGGATCTCTTTGGCCCCACCAGTGTAATGAGTCTAGGAAGGACCTCTTATTGTTTGGTGATCACAGATGATTTTACAAGATTCACTTGGGTTTTCTTTCTTAGAACTAAGGATGAGACCCCTGAGATTCTGAAGAATTTCATCTTAAAAATTGAGAATCAAAGTGATCACAAGGTCAAAACCATAAGATGTGATCAAGGGACTGAATTCAAGAATCAAACCCTTGATACATTTTGTGATGAAAAAGGTATTACAAGACAATATAGTGCTCCCAGGACTCCTCAGCAAAATGGTGTTGCTGAGAGGAGAAACAGGACACTAATTGAAGCTGCAAGAACTATGTTGTCTGACTCTAAACTGCCCATCACCTTCTGGGCAGAGGCAGTAAACACTGCTTGCTATGTGCAAAACAGAGTTTTAGTAGTTAAGACACATGGTAAGACTCCTTATGAACTTTGGCACAAGAGAAAACCTTTCATTGGCTTTCTCAGGTCATTTGGATGTCCTTGCACCATCTTGAATACCAAAGATCAAATTGCCAAATTTGCTGAGAAATCAGATGATGGACACTTCATTGGATACTCTTCCCAGGCTAAGGCTTATAGAGTATACAATCTCAGAACTAGAATTGTTGAGGAGTCAGCCAATGTGACTTTCAATGAACACACACCCTGTGTGGCTGGTTCTGGTCCTGATTGGCTATTTGATCTTGATTTAGTTACCAACTGTTTTAACAAATCTTGTGAGAATGTTTCAGGATCTGCAGAAAATTTAAATACAGGTGATCCTGATCCAAGATTTGAGCTAAGAAGACCTTCAACTCATACATCTTCAGCTCCAGTTGGAACTACTTCAGCAAATGAGGTTTCTATCAGCACTACAATGACAAACTCAGCTGATACATCTGGGGTGCCTTCAAATTCCAGCTCAGAGGCTCCACAACCAGATAAGGATACCTCAATTGTGGAAGACAACAATGGTGGTGGTGAAAGTGATCAAGAATTCCTTGATGCTAATAACCACACCATAGATGACAACATCAATGATGTCACACACTCATTGGATCAAGTAAATCTTGATAAGTGTGGTGATGTGGAGGGTGAAACATCTATGCCAGATCTAAATTTCTCAAATTTAGATCTTTCTCAGCAACTTGCTGTGATCCCTCAGCTTAGGATCCACAAGTCTCACCCCACCACAAACATCATTGGAGATGTTGTCACAGGGGTAAGAACAAGAGGACAAACCCATGAAGCAAATGTTTGTCTTCACTCTTGTTTCTTATCCCAGATAGAGCCAAAGAAAGTTGATGAGGCTCTAAAGGATGGAAGTTGGGTTGAAGCTATGCAACAAGAGTTGCTTCAATTCAAAAGGCAAAAAGTTTGGAACCTTTGTCCTCTTCCTCATGGGAAGACTACCATTGGAACCAAATGGGTGTTTAGGAATAAGAAGGATGATAGAGGCATTATCATCAAGAACAAGGCTAGACTAGTTGTTCAAGGATACACACAAGAAGAAGGGATTGACTACACTGATGTCTTTGCTCCAGTAGCAAGATTAGAAGCTGTTAGGATATTCCTGGCATTTGCTGCATCCAAGAACTTCAAGGTCTTTCAACTTGATGTGAAGTGTGCTTTTCTGTATGGAGTGATTGATGAAGAGGTGTATGTCAAACAACCACCTGGTTTTGTAGACCCTGATCATCCTGATTATGTCTGCAAGCTTGACAAAGCTCTTTATGGGCTGCATCAGGCACCCAGGAAGTGGTATGAGACATTGTCTGAGTATCTTTGCAAACATGGATACAGGAGAGGTACTATAGATGGAACTCTCTTCATCAAAGGACAGGGAAATGACATATTGCTAGTTCAAGTGTATGTGGATGACATCATCTTTGGTTCAACTAATCCAAAGCTCTGCAAAGACTTTGAGAAGCTGATGAAAGACAGATTTGAAATGAGTGCAATGGGAGAACTCAATTTCTTTCTGGGAATTCAAGTGAAGCAAGTTGAAGATGGTATCTTCATAAGTCAGTCAAAGTATGTTCAGGACATACTCAAGAGGTTCAACATGACTGATTGTAAGATTGCTAAGACACCCATAGCCAGAAACCACTCCCTTGGACCTGATCTTGAGGGGAGTGTGTAGATGAACACTTATACAGGGCTATGATTGGGTCTCTTATGTATCTTACTGCTAGCAGGCCTGATATCATGTTTGCTACATGTATTTGTGCAAGATATCAAGCCAACCCTAAGATGTCTCACCTCATCACTGTCAAGAGGATTCTAAGATACCTCAAAGGTGCTTCAACACTTGGTTTATGGTATCCAAAGAATCCTGACTTCAATCTGTATGCTTATACAGATAGTGATTATGGTGGTTGTAATATGACTGCAAAGTCTACATCTGGGGGATGTCAATTCCTTGGTGGAAGGGTTGTCTCATGGCAATGCAAGAAACAATCCTGTGTGTCTGCATCAACTGCTGAGGCTGAATACATTGCTGCTGCAAGTTGCTGTGCTCAAGTGCTTTGGATTCAAAATCAGATGCTGGACTATGGATTTAACTTCAAGGAGACTCCCATTCACATAGACAACAATAGTGCTATCTCTATCACAGAGAATCCTGTGCAGCACTCAAGGACCAAACACATCAATATCAGGTATCACTTAATAAGAGATAACTATGAAAAGGGATTAATTAAACTAGTCAAAGTTCATACAGATGAACAATATGCTGATCTGTTTACAAAAGCTTTTGATGAACAGAGATTTAAATATCTAATATCAGCTATTGGGATGATTAACTTTGAGTAGATTTTTCTTAAAACTAATTCTAATTATTTCTTAAAATATGTGTGTCCTAAGTTGTCTAGTTCATCACTTTCATAAGCTCATGTTTTCTTTGGATAAAAAATCCTTTTGAAGATTTTCCTTAGATTCTTGAAAATTTTCTGATCCTTCGGAAGATATATTTTTATCTTCGGAAGAAAATCATGTCTTCAAAATAAATAACTGTCTAAGAAATTTTACCTTCGGAAGAGGTTTCAATCTATCTTCCGAAGCTTAAATACTTGTCTCAGACACTTATTTGTTTTCAAGGACTTTTTCTTCCGAAGCAAAATTAACTCTCGGAAGCTTTGTTGTTTTATATACAAAGCATTCAAGTTTTTATTTCTCTTCCGAAGCAAAATTTTCAAAACTCTCAGGAAATTCTTCCGAAGTCATTTTAGCTTCGGAAGCTTTTTCATTAAAACTTCCGAAGATAATTTACCTTCGGAAGCTTTTCGAATTCCAAGAAAACTACTTTTTGAGCAAAAGTAAACTACTTTTTCAGAGGTGGGACCGACATTCGGATTTCAAAGTTTATCCTCTTTCATTAACTTTGGTTCAAATCCTTTTCACATAAATACCCAACGGTTCCCCCTCTCCCTCACTATCTTCTTCAATTCTACTATTCCTCAAACCTAATTCCCAAACCGCCTTTGCTTTTCATCTTTCTTCATCCTTAAGCTTCTAAAATGGCCAACCTTAACCGCAGAAACAACCCAGATTTCTCCATGCAACTTCACAGGCAACACAACCAGGTTGCTCTGTTAAGCTCTGAGAAAGATGATAGTTTCTCAGAGATTTGCCGTTTCTTAGCTTTATCAAATTACTTCACCTCCCTAACCATTGATCCTACTCTCTATGAGGATCATCTGCTTGAATTTTGGAAGACCTGCCAAGAGGTCATCATGGATGGGGAGAAGGCACTGTCTGCCACAGTGCAAGGGAGGACAATCTTCATCACTCCGGCCATCATCAACACTCACTTGCAGCTGGATGATGAAGAAGGTGAGTTGTCCTTCCCAAAGGAAGCTGTCAATCATTCCTTTGAGCAGATGGGCTATGAGGGAGATTTCTCTGTAAAGACCTTCAGGAAAGGGAAGGTCTCATCCCAGTGGAAATACCTACTCCATGTGGTTATCCACAGCTTGTCAAACAAGCATGGAGGGTGGGACCAGATTCCTGAGGATCTCTCCTTCATAGTGCATGGAATGGTTCAAGGGGTCAAGTTCAGGTACTCTCAATTTGTCTATACAAATTTGCTTGCTAACTTGGACTCCTTAGAGTATTATATGTTTCCTAGATATGTTCAACACATTCTCAACTGTGAACTGGGCTCACAGTTGAGGGAAACAGATAATATTCTTAAATTGGGACAGATGAAGCCCGGCATCTTTAAAATCATGAAGAAGCCAACTGTAGGCTTCTCAGGGGTAGAAACAGCCCTTGTCCCCAAAATGTTAGAGCTCATTGCTCAAGGTGACAACCTAGCAACACAAGCTAGTGTTGAACCCACACCTTCTACCTCTCTACCACCAAAAAGGCCACAAGTAACCCTCACCTACCAAAGAAAATCCAAACGAACCCCTGCTCAAGCTATTGAGTCTGTGCAGGTCCCCATATACTCACCAACACAGAAGGAAGTGGACACTAGAGCTCCCACTTCCCCTGAGGAGCAAACCACTCCCATCTCTTCAACAATCAGGGCTGAGGTTCCTCATGCTCACCCTGATGAGCTCACAAGCCCAACTGCCTTAAGCCTTCACTCTGAGTCTCAACACTCAAGTGAACAACCTTCAGGGGACAGTTACCATCCCCAGCCTTTAGATCTAAATCAACCCATTCCCAACCTTTCATTCTATACTGATGAAGACTTAGGTTTCAGTGAGTACCATGAGTCTCTCTTCTCTTCCCCTACTCAAAGAGAGATGAGTACTCCTGAGTCTCCTCAGTCTAGCCCACATCAGTCACCCATAACTGAGGTGGATACTTCTGAACCTGTTCAGGATATCCATATGGAAGAGGCTCTCACTTTTGCAAGTGATTACATTATTAAGACCTCAACCATGGCAACTCAGCCCATTGACATCTCAACTGAGAATGTCAATGAGCAGAGGAAATCCAGCAGCCAAGAACCTGAAGCTGGTGGTGAGAGAGAGGACTTTGGTCCAATCATCTCATCCCCCAATGATTCTTTTGATGAAGAAGGGGGAATCTGAGACTAAAGGTGCAAAAACTGTCAAAAACATGATCCTATTTAGTCTCTAAGGTTAGTCACCTTGAATCTCAGGTGACTACCCTTCACAATAGGGTCAATGATCAGCAACTTGAGATATCTTATCTCAGGAAAAAACTAGCTGGGAGACTTTAAGAAGAGCTCAACCAGGAACACAAGAACCTGTGAATGTGGTTGACCTAACCTCTAGCTCACCTATGCAAGAGGGTGATGCTACCAAAAAGGGGGAGAAAGTCATTACAGACACAGAACCTGGGAGTTCTTCAGAGAGTATGGACATTAAGGATTCACCATCCTCACTTGCAATTGTGCATACTCAGCAACTTCCTCAAGTTCACATTAATGTGGACTCTATAGACTCTATCATCAGGAGTCTCTTTGAGGAAGGTATTCCAAGGGCTATGTCATCCCCACCTCAAGGAACTTCAAACTATATTATTGGGTGGAGGTATGATGCTGATAGAAGAGCCCTTATTCTTCACAGAGTTCAAGGGCAACAAGAAGTATCTGATATGAAAGTCTTGATCTGGTCATGCCACTTGTAAATCCAAGCAAATCAAGACAAGCTGACAGGTTAGCACTCATAATTCAAGACAGAATTACTGAAGAGTTCAGCCTAAGAAGAAGACAAAGGCAATCAGGTAATGTCATTGGTCAACTGGATGCTGAGGCAGACCCTGAGATTAGCTTCAAAGGGAAAACCTTGGCTGAAGGCCCAGTGATAGAGCCTGAGAGCCTTGTCACACCAACAACTGCTTTAGAAATTCATTCCCTCGGTGAAGCACCTGCTGGTGAAGGTGTTTCACAGCCTTTCTCTGGCCAGAGCTTGGATGCTACACCAAGCAATGAAGGCCAAACCTCTATCCACCCTGAGTCACAAAGGTCTGTGGGTGACAAAGGGAAAAGGATTTTGACTCCTGAGGAGATTGAGGAGGTGGAGAGAGAGAGAGGAAGAGGAAGCTAAGGGGAGAAAGTTCCTCTGGGTCTTTAGTTTTTATGCAAGCTGCAATCAGGGCTGCCCCCAGACCAAACACTCAAGATGATGAGTTGAGGGCAGTCAGGATTACTTACCTGCAGACCAGGAACTATGACATAGATGAGATTATATCTCTCCCCTTAGAGCAATTAAATGAACTGGCTGACATGAAAGTGTTAAGAGAGATGAAAGAAAAAGAGGATGCAAGATTACTTCTCCAATTCAAATAGGAGAAGAGACAGAAAAGACTATACAAGCATGCTCCTACTCTCTCCCCAGTTCAAGAAAGCACTGTCCAAGAGACTATGGCATCTACACAAGAACCTCAGGTAGACAAAGAAACAGACAAACAAAACATGATCAACTACCTGAGTGCCACAGGTCTCTACCAGGCATCTGCACTTCTTCCCTTGTCCTTTGAGTACATTGAGTTTGAGTATCTCAAACAGCTTGAACTTCAAGTGCTCAAAGAACAAAAAGCTACAAAGAGAAAGATGAGGGAAGAGGCTGCAAAGTCAAGAGTCATTATCCAAAAGAGTATGAAGAAGTCTGCTGACAGACAAAGGATGATGAGCTTCTTGAAGCTATATGGATTCTCCGGAAGGAGACTTGGCCCTATGTCTCTATCCACAATGGATGAGCATATCAGGGTAATCAAGCAGAAGATCAAGGGTGGAGAGCTGATTGACTTATACTCTCCTCCAAGTCAAATCCCACATGAAGTGGAGGTTAAGGTTGAACAATCTGAGACAACACAACCCGGACCTCCTACTGAGCCTCAGCAAGCTTCATCTTCTGATCCACAGCAGGGTCAAACTCCCTTTCCTTCTGAACCTGTGAGGGAGGAACACCCAACTGAGAAAGACAAGGATGATCAACAAGGTGCTGCCAACCAGTTTTCTCAGTTAAAGTCTTCTAAGAGGAAGAAGATGATGGCTTCTAAACCTAAGTCTAAGAAGAAGAAGCCTGAATCATCCACCTCTACACCTCAGGCTGAGTCAGATCAACCTGAGGAAGTGCATGAAGAGGGTGTCCAATCAACTCCAATTCAAGTGGCTCCTCTTGCAGCTGAGACACCCATCTTATCCTGGACCTTCACTACTAATCTAGAGAGATGGCATGTGATCAGAGATCAAGGTGTTGAGAATGTCTATACATGGCAAGATATAATCAACTTACCTCTGTATGATCTCTTTGAGATGAGAAGATATTATGAGAGTCTGAATGATTCTGACCATCTAATGAAGAAGGGTATGGTCATCATTGTGCTGAAGACTACAAACATCTGAAGATCTTCTAAATGTTTTGGTAGCATCAGCCTAGGGGGAGTTTGTAAGGATTCCTATAAGTCTGATGCAGCCAAAACATCCAAAGTCTCTCTACAAGCATGCACTAAAAGAACTGAAGTAGAAATGCTTCGGAAGTTTTACACCATGCAATAGAAATATTCTAAGTGTAAAATCTTCCGAAGCCAAGACCAATATCTTCCGAAGCCAAAAGTGAAGTCTTCTGAAGCTTCAAAGACAATGTCTTCCGAAGCCAAATAGTGAAGACAGATTTCTTCCGAAAACTTTTAGAGATATGCCTTTATCTGATGTACTTTAAAGATGGACCACCTTTCCACTGCAACTCTGTAAAGTCACCAACTTACATGAGTTGGTGAAAGGTCATGCTTTTGGTAACTGTACATTGAGGTCTTGTGTCCATGCTTTCTACTTTATGTACTTTTATCCTTTTTGTAATATATTAGGATGTGAGCTATGGCATGTCATAGTCACAAGTCAAAAGGCAGATATGCCTTTTGACTCTCAATTGATTTTGTTTGTGTCTAGTCAATTGTATCCAGCTGGCTTTCAAAGTATAGCCGGCTGTAGGTTGTAGTATAAGTATTCCATGTTCTTGTATCTTTCTTTATGCTTTGTAACACTTGTAATAGAACTTGAGAAAGCAATATACTATATCCTTGAAACCCAATCTCTTGTGTTCTCTTGTTCTGTCTCTTACTTATTACTTGTGTTCTTAGTATCATTCTTGTGGTTAATCCAGTTTACTGTTTGATTAAAATTGATTAATCTCCTCTTTGTGTTGTTGTGTTGTAAGTGACCACCCTTCACCGGTCCTGCACCTCTTGATAGGTCTTCCAGAATTCAAGCAGATGATCCTCATAGAGAGTAGGATCAATGGTTAGGGAGGTGAAGTAGTTGGATAGAGCCAGGAAACGGCAAACCTTTGAGAAACTTTCATCTTTCTCAGAGCTTAACAGAGCAACCTGGTTGTGTAGCCTGTGAAGTTGCATGTAGAAATCTGGGTTGTTTCTGCGGTTTAGGTTGGCCATTTGAGAAGCTTAAGGATGAAGAAAGATGAATAACAAAGGCGGTTTGGGAAAATTTAGGTTTAAGGAATAGTGTAATTGAGGAAGATAGTGAAAGAGGGGGGAACCGTTGGGCATTTATGTGAAAAGGATTCGAGACAAAGTTAATGAAAGAGGATAAACTTTGAAATCCGGTTGTCGGTCCCACCTCTGGAAAGTAGTTTACTTTTGCCCAAAAAGTAGTTTTCTTGGAAGTCGAGAAATCTTCCGAAGGTTATGTGCTTCGGAAGTTCTGAAGAAAAAGCTTCCGAAGGCAAATTGGCTTCGGAAGATATTTCAAAGGTTTTTGAGAATTTTGCTTCGGAAGAGAATTTACACTCAGGGATGTTTTATTCTAAGGAGAATAAAAACATCCGAAGGTAAATTGCTTTCGGAAGAAACTTGTTCTTTGAAAACATACAGAGTATTTAAGTTGATTTTAAGCTTCGGAAGATATTTCAAAAATTTCTTCCGAAGGTAAAATTACTGAAGCAATTATTTGTTTACGAAGACATAAATTTCTTCCGAAGGTAATTTTAAGTCTTCCGAAAAGAAAAGAGATCAAAATTTTCAAAAATCTAAGAAAAGTCTTTTGAAAAGATTTTCTTCCAAAGAAAACAAGGGCTTATGAAGGTGATAAAATAGACAACTTAGAACACAGAGGTTTTAGAAATAAATATGATTAAGTTTTAAGAAAAGCTATTCAAAGTTAATCATCCTAATAGCTGATACAAGATATTTAAATCTCTGCTCATCAAAAGCTTTGGTGAACAGATCAGCATATTGTTCATATGTGTTAACTTTGACTAGTTTGATTAACCCCTTTTCAAAGTTATCTCTAATCAAATGATACCTGATATTAATATGCTTTGTCCTTGAGTGTTGCACAGGATTCTCTGTGATGGAGATAGCACTGTTGTTGTCTATGTGGATGGGAGTCTCTTTAAAGTTGAATCCATAGTCCAGCATCTGATTTTGAATCCAAAGCACTTGAGCACAGCAGCTTGCAGCAGCAATGTATTCAGCCTCAGCACTTGATGCAGACACAAAGGATTGTTTCTTACATTACCAAGAGACTACTCTTCCACCAAGAAATTGACATCCCCCTGATGTAGACTTTGCATTCATGTTGCAACCATCATAGTCACTATCTGTATAAGCATACAGATTAAAGTCAGAATTCTTTCGATACCAAAGGCCAAGTGATGGAGCACCTTTGAGATATCTTAAAATTTTTTTGATAGTGACCAGGTGTGACATTTTGGGGTTGGCTTGATATCTTGCACAAATGCATGTAGCAAACATGATATCTGGCCTGCTAGCTGTGAGGTACATAAGAGACCCAATCATTGCCCTATAGAGATGCTCATCAACACACTCCCCCTCAAGATCAGGTCCAAGGGAGTGATTTTTGGCTATGGGTGTCTTAGCAACCTTACAATCAGTCATGTTTAACCTTTTAAGTATGTCTTGTACATACTTTGACTGACTTATGAAGATGCCATTGTCAACTTGCTTCACTTGAATTCCTTGAAAGAAATTGAGTTCCCCCATGGCACTCATTTGAAACCTGTCCTTCATCAGCTTCTCAAAGTCTTTGCAGAGCTTTGGATTAGTTGACCCAAAGCTAATGTCATCTACATATACTTGAACTAGCATTATGTCAATTTCTGTTGAGAGTTCCATCTATTGTACCCCTTTTGTAGCCATGTTGACAGAGATACTAAGATAGAGTCTCACACCACTTCCTTGGTGCTTGGTGCAGCCCATAAAGAGCTATATCAAGCCTGCAGACATAATCAGGATGATCAGGATCTGCAAAACCAGGTGGTTGTCTGACATACACCTCTTCATCAATCACCCCATAAAGAAAAGCACACTTGACATCAAGTTGGTAGACCTTGAAGTTCTTGGATGCAGCAAAGCTAGGAATATTCTAACAGCTTCATGTCTTGGTACATGAGCAAAAACATCTATGTAGTCAATTCCTTCTTCTTGAGTATACCCTTGAACAACTAGTCTTGCCTTGTTCTTGATGACAAGTCCTCTATCATCCTTCTTATTCCTAAAAACCCATTTGGTTCCTATGGTAGTCTTCCCTTGAGGAAGAGAACATAGGTTCCAAACCTCTTGCCTTTTGAATTGAAGCAGCTCCTCTTGCATAGCTTCAACCCAACTTCCATCCTTTAGAGCCTCATCAATTTTCTTTGGCTCTATCTGGGACAAGGAACAAGAGTGAAGACAAACATTTGCTTCATGGGTTTGTCCTCTTGTTCTCACCCCTGAATCAACATCTCCAATGATGTTTGTGGTAGGATGAGACTTGTAGATCCTTAGCTGAGGGATCACAGCAAGTTGCTTAGACAGATCTAAATTTGAGAAATTCTGATCTGGCAAAGAAGATTCACCCTCCATATCAGCACACTTATCAAGATTGACTTGATCCAATGAGTGTGTGACATCATTGATGTTGTCTTCAATGGAGTGGTTATCAGCATCAAGAATTCCTGATCACTTTCACCACCACTATTTTCTCGAACATTTGAAGCTCCTTCTCCTGAGTTTTGTGCCTCTAAACTGGAATTTGAAGGCTCCTCGGAAGTATCAACATGATTTGTCATTGATGTGATGGTAGAAGCTTCATTTGCAGGATTAGTTACCACTGGAGCTGAAGATGTGTAACTTGAAGGTCTTCTTAGCTCAAATCTTGGGTCAGGATCACCTGTAGGTAGTATATATGTAGATCCTGAAACATTCTCACAAGATTTGTTAAAGCAGTTGGTAACTAAATCAAGATCAAATAGCCAATCCGGACCAGAACCTTTCACACTGGGAGTGTGCTCATTGAAAGTCACATTGGCTGACTCCTCAACTACTTTAGTTCTGAGTTTGTATACTCTATAAGCTTTAGCTTGAAAAGAGTATCCAGTAAAGTGTCCAATATTTGATTTCTCAGCAAACTTGGAAATTTGATCTTTGGTATTCAAGATGGTGCAAGGACATCCAAATGACCTGAGAAAACTAATGAAAGGTTTTCTCTTGTGCCAAAGTTCATAAGGAGTCTTACCATGTGTGTTAACCACTAAAACTTTGTTTTGCACATAGCAAGCAGTGTTCACTGCCTCTGCCCAGAAGGTGATGGGCAGCTTAGAGTCAGACAACATAGTTCTTGCAGCTTCAATTAGTATTCTGTTTCTCCTCTAAGCAACACCATTTTGCTGAGGAGTCCTGGGAGCACTTTATTGTCTTGTAATACCCTTTTCATCACAAAATGTATCAAGGATTTGATTCTTAAATTCAGTTCCTTGATTACATCTTATGGTTTTGACCTTGTGATCACATTGATTCTCAATCTTTAAGATGAAATTCTTCAGAAGCTCAGGAGTCATCCTTAGTTCTAAGAAAGAAGACCCAAGTGAATCTTATAAAGTCATCTGTGATCACCAAACAATAAGAGGTCCTTTCTAGACTCATTACACTGGTGGGGCCAAAGAGATCCATATGTAATAAGTGTAAGGGATTAATGATGGAATTTCTTTCCTTTGGCTTGTGAGATACCTTGTGTTGCTTCCCCTTCAGGCATGCAACACAGTGGTCATCACTTGTAAACTCTTTCTTTGGTATTCCAGTTACCAAATCATTCTTAATTAATTTACTCATGTTTTTAAAGTTTACATGATACATTCTTTTATACCAGAGGAAAGATTCATCATTATTTGCTTTAGACAGAAAGCATGAAACTTCTCCTGAGGGAGATGTTTCATGCAAGTCTATCTTGCACATGTTCTCTTTCCTGGGGGCTCTGAGCAGGATGTGCCCATGAGAAATGACCACCCCGGGCCTGAGAACAATGCACTCATGCTCAGTGAAGAGCATGTTATGACTCTGATCACAAAATTAGGATACACTCAGAAGATTGTACCCAAGCTCCTTGACAAAGTTTACCTTCTCAATGCTGAGCTTACCATTTGTGACCTTGCCCCTTCCTGTAATGTAACCTCCTGCATCTCCTCCAAAAGCAACTGGTCCTCTATCAATTCTTTCAAACTTTTCCCCTTCCTGTAATGTAATCTCCTGCATCTCCTCCAAAAGCAACTGGTCCTCCATCAATTCTTTCAAACTTTTAGAGTAGTGACATATTGTCTGTCATGTGCCTGGAACAGCCACTGTCAATGATCCATACATTTCTGTTTGTCTTGAGCTGTTCCTACACAAAAGAGATGATTAGTTACATTTGGAAACCCAAGCCTCATTGGTCTTGGGCTCATCAAAAGAAGTTGAAGACAATGCAACAGTAATTGATCCTATAGTCATGCTAGAAGGATCATTTGCTGATGTTGATGAAGAACGTTCAGCCACTTGGTCTTTCTTTGACTTCCACACCACCTTTGGAAGCTTAGACTTGACTTCCAATACTTTGGAAGTTTTGATGACTGGACCTTCGGAAGATCTTGCTTTCACTGCAGCAAGCTTTAGTGCTTCGGAAGTATTCCTTTCTTCCGAGACCAAATTTTCTTCCGAAGGCAAGTTTCCACTTGTCTTCTTCTTCATTTTGGAGCTTCTGAAGGAAATAGATTTTCCTTCCGAAGCTTGCTTCTTCTTTTCCAAACTCTTAGAAGTTTCTTTATTGGTCATGTGAAGAGTACTCTTTAGATTATAAACACAATCCTTAGCAAGATGAGAAGTACTCCCACACATAACACAATCCAGTTTCTTCATTCTAGGAGTTTTCCTTTGTGAACAAGGCTGAACTTGATCACTTTCCTTCTCCATCTTCATCTTTGCAGATGCTGTGGCAGTTCTTGTGGGGATAGAACTACCTTTGGAGCTGGATGGTTAGGTTGTACAGTAGTGATGCACAACTGATCAGCCTTCTTCTTGATGATGTGATGATTTGGACATGAACCAGAACTCTTGTTGATGGAGTTCAAGTTGGTGTCTTCAGCCTTCACCACTTCGAATCCTACAGAGATGAAGACTTTTTTCTGTGCAGAATCGAACGTGGCCTTGATCTCTTAAGCCTTTTTGGACTTGCTTTTGGCCTTCCTGATCAAGTTCTTTCTTCTTGACTTAGTCATCCCAACAGATTTGCTCTCCTCAAAGGGATGGTGACCCTTCTTAGAATGCTCTTCTTCACTCTTCTCAGAGCCATTCTCCACCATCTCCTCTTCATCCTCTTCAGTCACAGAATCTATGAGGGGAAGCTCATCTTCACAAGTTCCACACCTAGGAGATCTTACAAACAAGATTGTGTGTGGAGGAGCTATCTCACAAGATCCTAGTCCCTGCTTATTTTGATAACAAACTTTTGCATGCAAGGATGATGATATTATGTTCTTGAAGGTCTCTTCTTCAAGAACACTGTTAGGATCGTGTATTGAACAAAATACTAACTGATTAACGTGTATACCGAATCAAATAGTGCGAAATCCTATTTGATTGGCGATCCAATCAGTGAGAACACACGTAGAATCAGTTATGAATTGAATCTAAACGTTAAGAACGATATGGAATCGATCTAGTGCGATCTGTGAACTTGGAACAGGTTCTTAGAGGTCTCTGGACGGCTAGGGTACGTCTGTAGTCGAAGGGTTCTGAATTGTTACGTTTTTCCACGAATTAAGTGGTATTTATAGGTTAGGGTTTCTCATTCGGGCGACTGAACCATTAGTATGGTTCAGTCGTGTGATTGAGCCATGCGGTTGATCCATTCGCACGACTGAGTGTTCAGTCGTGCGACTGAACCAATCTCATGTTACAATCATACGACTGATCCAGTCTCCTCGTTCAGTCGTGTGATTGAGTCATTCGCATGAAGTTGTTCATGCGTATGGTCCATTCGCATGGGCCATTCGCATGATAACTTCATATTACTAAGTTTGAATGTATTTATTAATCATTACATTATTAAGATTCATTCAAACAACCACAAACCTATATAGTCAGTCCAATAAGCATTAAACTACTAAACAAAGAAATAATAAATATTATAAGCACAACCAAACATTTACATTTCATTAAGTACCCAACTATTACATAAGTGTAAGACACTAAAGACATATTACATTCAGTTCAAAAACTAGGGACACATGTACCTACAAACTCCCCCTTGGATCTAGTTTCATCTAATGTCTTACCTTCTTCATAACTTCTTCATACTTCTTGTACTTCTCTTCTTTTGTGACTCCTGCGTGTATCTTAAACGCAAAGCAGAGTCGTATAACATTCTGAAACTGTAGAGCTTGTACAATATCTTGAGAGTCATAGAATAGTGGCCACTTGTATAATGTGTATACATCATTTGTAGACAAGTTTGTGAGCCACATCGGGTCAAATACCCTGATAGTATCCATTTTGCCCTCTTTGTTCAAGACTATGACTGCCTCTCCTGCCCTCCAATCATAGTACCACCATTTGAAGTGTGGAGTGAAGTCCTGTGGCATTTCCCGTAGTGGGATCTTAGACATGGTGCGCGGAGGACTCCACTTCAGCACTATTCTTGGTTTTCCAGTTATGGCATCAACCTCAGACCTTCTGATATACCTTGTTGGTTGTTGAGGTTTGAAGTTGACTCATCTGGTGTGGTACTCTCTCTTAAGAGCTGCTTCAAACCAGCCAGACATCTTGCGTGGATCAGCGTATAGCAGTTTCAGCTTCACTAACTGGTTAAGCTCAAATCCAGGAAGAGTCTTCAGGTCGTGTGGGAACCTGAAGTACTCGATCCCTTTCTCACGTTTAATTGCATAAACGTTGAGATCTTCAAAATATGCCCATGCTATGATTCTGCCCGACACCTTGTGATGTTTCTTCACTTTGTACAGCTTGGTGTAGACAGTCGACTTTGACGCACTGTGTTGGGCTCTTATCTCTTCAAAGCATGCAACCCACTCAGCCTTTCTGATATTAACTTTAGCATCCGAGGCTTGGGCCTTATCTTCCGTCTTGTCCGACTCTTGTTCCAGTTTATCCAGAGTCTCAAAGGTTTCACTGACTAGATTGTATCCCAGATTGGGAATGACATTACCCTCATTGTCAGTGTACTCTGGATAATGCTGGTCAGTGACATCTTCAATCTCGATTTCATCCACATCGTTGAGCTCGTCGTCACTTTCCACATGGACTGTTGGAGCGTCTTTCACGATCTCGTCGGCATTGAGTTTGAACATTTCTGCTATTTGCTCGTCAGTGAGATTGTGAATGATCTCTCCTTCTTCAGGAGTGTACATCACCGATCTCCTGACTATACCCTGCAGATCAAGAATCAACGTGAGCTGAGTCTTGATCTGTTGGAGGGGAGCAACATCATATTCATCCCTCTGAACGTTTGGATCTGCTTGATTTAGACATTCAACATAACAATCATTAGTTAATAATCAAAACAGAAACATCAAAATTAAATATAAACATTCATTTCATTAATGTGATACAAGATTCAAATACATATGATTTGAATAACAAATACAACTAAGTATTACTCTTGTCCTGGATCATATGCTCTTCTGCTGACGAGGCAGATGTGGAGGCACCTTGATCTTGTGCTTTCTTCGTCCTCCTTTCACTTGCAAGTGTGGCACCCGCAACAGATGTGTCATCTTCATCATCATCAACATCATCATCACCAGCATCATCACCAACATCAGTGTCATCCTCAATGTCATCATCATCATCATCATCATCACCACTGTCATCATCACTATCATCTCCATCTCCTTCCTTGATCTTTAAGGGCTCGTCCTTTGATCCCTTGTGCCGCAGCATGATGGTCTTGTTGGTGGTCTCCAACTCCTCTATCCTTTTAGCTGATTGGGCATGCTGCTCCCGGAGTTGGGACATCTCTACGCGCTGTGCATCCATCAGCTGGGCCTGCTGCTCTATCGGTTGTGCCTGCTGAGATATCTGCAGAGATTGGGCAGCACTAAGGTCTACTAGCTGACGAATCTGATCAGTCTTCTCGTCATCGGCAGCCAACAGCCTCAGCACCGTACGGTTAAGTGCCGAGAGCTGTTCCTCTACCCCACTGGGAGGTAGAGGTGATCCAGATGTATAGGAGGGGTATGATGACGGACCGGCATGGTGGCTAGTGGTGGTGGTGGTGGCAATGGTGAAGATTGGGGGTGGTATAGATGAAAGTGGTGGTGGGTGAGGGAAGATTGGGGGTGGTATAGATGAAGGTGGTGGTGGAGTGGGTGTAGTAGATATGGTGGTAGATGGGATGGATGTAGTGGTGGTAGGTAGAGTGGTGGTAGTAGGTGGAGTAGTGGGTGGTAGTAGTGGTGGTGGCGATGAAGGTCATCCTCCTCTTCTTCTTCTTCAACCCGTGGGGCTGAGCCATCCTTTTCTTCCTCGATCCCCTCGAGGTGGATGCTCCCCCTGGAACACTGCTAGACTGATCAGGAGCATAAGTGGGATCAGTGTCAGCCTCCCTAGATTCGCCAGGGCATCCACCAACCTCCTGAATACCTCGGTCGGTGGCAACCACCCGGCTCCCCACAGTGCGGGTTAGGGGCTCCTCGTCAGACTCCTCCTCCTCATCAGGTTGGAAATCCTGATGGAACCCTACAGCCTTTGTCTCCCCGTGGGTGGGTGCTGGAGATGCTATATCGGCAGTGGGGGCCCTCGGTTGAGTGGGCCCTGCATCTCCACCATCACCGCTATCATCGTCGTCTGAATCATGGTCTGGGAGCTCTAGCTGCTCAACATCCGAATCACTGTCTACGTGATGCCATTTACGCCTCCCCGACGCCACGTAGTCCACCTTGGCCAGATGGCCTATGAGTCTTTTTACTAGGGCTTGACCTGCTTTCCCCGGTAAACCTTCATATGACCCAGCGTCGTATCGTCCATAATCTCTAATGCCACAGCATCGTGGCTCTCCTTTGGAAGTGTGGGCAGCTTCTCGTCAAATATCATCTGTAGAAACCTAGGGTACATGCAGAAACCCTCTTTGCCCTTCGCCTCCAAGTTCTCTATGAGATAAGAGAAGATCATGCTAGAAAAGCTGAAAGGGTGGTTCAGCACCAGTGCCACGTAGGCATTTTGTATCTGGTCTAAAAGGTTGTCGAACCCACCCCTTCGTGAAGCTATGCACTTGAGGATGACGTGTGCCAAGTACTTGTACTGGGGACACAGGTTGCTCTTATTGAGCACCCCTGCGTTAATATCCCCAGCGTACTTCATCCTCATGAAGCACCCTCTCACCGTCAGTGGGTGAAGTCTGGTGGGGTGGTCTGTATCATCTCCCAACCCAAGTACACGTTGAATGTCTTCAGCGGTGATCTCAGTATCCAGTCCAAAGATAGAGCTCCTAATGCAGTACGGCTCACGTGATCGGTCAACCGATGCATTCTCCCAGAAGGCCTGTTGTAGAGACCTGTAAGGGGTGCATGGTGTAGAAATAGCCCGGTGGATCCTGGATCGCTTATGGAAAGCGATGATCCCTGCAAACTCCGCCCCATTCCGAGTTGTGGAGTCTAAGTGAGCACAGATGTTGTGCTTGGGGTTGATAGACCATCTATCAGCCATCTATCTGTAACACAAGACACATAAATATTAGATAATCACACGACACAAATCAGTTCTAATTAACTTGATTGAATTCATTCTGGTTCATTCATGTGATTGAACCATGCGACTGTGTTCAGTCGGTTGTCATGTCATGCGACTGGATTCAGTTGGGTGAACGAACAGGCGACTGAGTTCAATCGGTTGACTGAGCCTGCGATTGGTTAAGTCGGCCGACTGAGCTCATTCGTATGATCCATTTGGCCGATTGAGCCATTCGACCAGCTCAATCGTGCGATTGGAGTTCATCCTGACGACCAGTCGCATGACGCACTGCTCGGTCGACTGAGATTCGAATCTTGACCAATTCATGAAATTAAACGTTATGTAATGGCTCTTTAGACTCTCAATCACTTAACTAATAACCTAATAACTTTAGTTTTAACATTTTACTTGGTTTAAGTAGGTTATTAGTCCATTAAAAGGTTCGGTTCTTGTGAGGGTCGTATTTCACAGATTAGGGCACCATTCCTCCAGATTTCGGTGAGATTTCAACTCATTGTACCTGTATAATCGCACACAAACGTCAGAATATCAATAGAAGTATAAAATCTTGGTCTGATGAAATTTTGGCAGAGTAACGGTAGGCTATGCGATATGAGGGCGATTAGGGGGTGATGAGTTGAATGCGATCGACTGTGCCCTATTTATACAGAATCTGAGTTCAATCGGCCGACTGGACCCATTCGCTCATTTCATTCGGGCGAATGGACCTTAGTCGTGCGATTGGCTCAGTCGATCACATTTAGTCGGCCGACTGGAGTTCAGTCGGGCGACTGACTCATTCGCACACTCTCATTCGGTCGAATAGCTCATTCTGACAAGCCATTCGGTTGAATGGTCCATACTCATGTCCATTCTTCACTTAAAACTCTTTTAAACTATTGATTTTACATTATGAACCTTTGATCATCTCAGACATGATCATTTTAACTTGAAAAACTTTTGACCACCTCAGACATGATCCTTTTAAACAAATTTGTCACCTCAGACGTGACTGATTTTACCGTTGAAAAGTACGTGTGGTCACCTCAGACGTGACCCTTTTAGGTGATTAACTCCATTACTGAATTCCATGATGTAGTCCGATATTAAACAAACTGAATTGACTAAATTTAAATAAAATAAAAGACTTAAACTGAAGTACAAAACTAAACTTGTTTTTGACTTTTTGTGTGAGGTGTAAATCCTAAGATAGAAATCTAATGGATTAGGTTCCGGAATAGGCAGCTTCAATTTATTTTGACCATAACTGGACCAATTCAATTTGGAATCATACAGGTAAGTCAAATCATTTGGGACATTTTATCAACACCTTTTGATGCTCAATTCTTGTTTTTCATCTAGAGTCGTTAGCAAGTTTAGGAAATCATACTGGTACTATTAGATCCCCACATTGATTTGGACTTTCAAGAATTGTAGCCACGATGATTGTCAGTATACTGGTCCTCTTAAATCCATACACAGACTTTTGACACAGATTGGTGATAGTTTAAGGTTTAATTATTTCAACCAACATTTGTGGATCCCACGCTTATGTGGTAATCAACATTCCTCAGGAGATTTTTGAGCGGTCTACGGGTATTTTGACAAGAAGAAACTATTCTTAGAGCTTTCAATGAGAAGCCAAGCCTCAGGTCAGTGCCATCGCACAGCAGAGAGGCGGCAAACAACAATGAATTCTAGAATATCTAGGTTATGCTTATCCTCAAGTCAGTGCCATCGCACAGCAGAGAGGCACACAACCTATCTTCTTGTTAGAGCATCTTTATTTTTCTTTTGCACATAACGCACCAACAACATAAGTTATTAGCTTGATAGCGTTTGCTTTTCATTTTTTCGTGCTTTGCTCTATTTATGGTCATCCGCTCACATTTGTGGCGTTTATTTGCTCGTCATCCCTTATTGGAATCTTATTGATTGTGTTAACCAGTGATAAGATGGGAACCCACAGTCAGTTGAACAACTTAGTTTGATCTTGAGATCACCAACCAGGTCTAATCATCTATTGTTTTGAATCTACCGACATATCATCTGTGGTCTAGCAACCTCTAGGTCTACTTTCGTTGTGTTACCTTAGTAGTAACCAGTTTTGCTATCATTTTTCCTTTTATATTGCTCAGACTACACAGACTTATACTTTGAATTTGGCATCTTATCCACTTTAAACTTTTAAAGTCCCAATTGATTTGTTCCTGTGTACTATCATTTTCCAAAGTCATTGAATCGGTATCACAGATACGACCTACTTTCTATCAGCTTGCCTCTCCTTCTTCCTCGTTTTTTTAATGTTACTAGCTGACCTATTCTCCCCCTAAAATTCTAAAACCGTAACCGATTTACGCTTTTTAGGATTTTAATAGACAACAAAATAACATGAATTTAATTTAACTACTAAGAATAAAATTGATAAATAGATAAAAAGGAACGAAAAAAGAGAAATTTTACTATACACATCGGACTACACATGGTCATCATCGGGAATTACATCACTTTTCTTTTTAACGCCGTTGACCTCTAACAAATAAAGAAAACGTGGTTTGTCAAAAGCCTTTGTATAGAGGTCAGCGCGTTGAAAATCCGTATTTATTTTAATCACATCGATTAAGTTCTTTTCAAAACAATCACGTATAAAGTGATATTTTATGCCGATGTGTTTGGTCTTAGGGTGTTGGACCGGATTTTTAGTTACTGCAATTGCAGTAGAGTTATCAAAAAAAATAGGAGTAGAAGAGAAATTCAAACCGTAGTCCCGCATTTGCTGTTGTATCCATATGATTTGTGAACACCAACTTGCGGCAGCAACATATTCGGCTTCACAGGTTGACAAGGCAACCGAGGTCTGCTTCTTACACTGCCAGGTCACTAATCTCCTCCCAAAGAATTGACATCCCGCTGATGTAGACTTGTAGTTCATCTTGCAGCCACCGTAATCCGAGTCACTATACGCCGTAAGCTCGAAGTCATCGTCATGAGGATACCACAACCCAAGTGTTGGAGTACCCTTCAGATAACAGAATATCCTTTTGACCCCTATCAGATGGTTAACTTTTGGCTTTGCCTGATATCTTGAACATAGACATGTAGCATACATGATATCAGGTCTTGAGGCAGTGAGGTACATGAGAGATCCAATCATTCCTCGGTACATGGTGGCATCGACCAGATCACCATTCTCGTCGGGTGCTACATCATGGTTTGTAGCAAGTGGAGTCCCAGCTGCAGAAGCATTCTCCATGTCAAACCGACTGAGAATATCTCCTACATACTTGGTCTGATGTAGGAATATTCCCTTTGGTGTCTGATCCACCTGTAACCCGAGAAAGAACTTCATCTCTCCCATGGCACTCATCTCAAACTCAGCCTTCATTACTGCTTCAAACTCTTTACATAATTCTTCGTTCTTTGACCCGAAGATGATGTCATCAACATAGATTTGAACAAGCAGTAAATCACCATCTTTCTCTTTGATAAACAGTGTGCAATCAATAACACCTCTGCGAAAGCCGTGTTTCACAAGGTGAGTCGAGAGTTTCTCATACCAGGCCCTTGGGGCTTGATGAAGCCCGTATAAAGCCTTGTCGAGTTTGTAAACTCTGTCCCGATGATATGGATCTTCAAATCCCTCGGGTTGACTGACGTACACTGTCTCTCGGATTTCACCATGAAGGAATGCACTCTTCACATCCAATTGATAAACTTTAATCTTCATATACGATGCATAGGCAAGGAAGATGCGGATGGCTTCCATTCTTGCCACGGGTGCAAACACTTCATTGTAATCTATTCCCTCGACTTGTCGAAATCCTTGAACTACAAGTCGAGCCTTGTTCCTGATGATGACGCCTTGGTCATCTTTCTTGCATTTCAAGACCCATTTGGTGCCAATGACCTTAGCACCTTTAGGTCTATCCACCAGAGTCCATACACCTAACTTCTTGAACTGAAGAAGTTCTTCTTGCATGGCACTCACCCATGCCTCATCATTCAGGGCTTCACTGACGTATTTTGGCTCAAACTGCGAAACAAAACAACGATAAGCACCGTCATGAAGGTATCCCTTTTCCATTACCGAGGCATAATCAGCTGAATATAGCTGATTTCTTGTCTGCACTCCTGATCTGACATCCCCAATGACATTGTCCAAGGGATGATAGACATTTAAGCGTGATCCTGGAGTGGTGGGAACAACTACCTCAGAGTCAAGATTATGAACGTTTGGTTCTGTATCTGAGGCAGTAGGAGTTTGAGGTTCCGAAGACGCAGAGGCATCACTGTTAGATGCTTGTGGACTTGCAGGAATTGGAACCTGTTCCTCCTGATTGTTCTGGTCATTTTCCACAGCTTCATCTTCTGAGGAGGAGTCACTTACTTCGAGTGCTCCCCTTGAGTGGTGAGACGAGTCACCTTGTGAACCAGATGATGTTGAATCTAGTGACGGTGTGTTCAAGACATCATACATCATCTTGGTTGCTAACTCTTCGTCAGAAGTGGAGAGAGGTATGTTGAAGGACTTGAAGAATCCATCATAGTCGAAAAAGAAGGCGGGTCCTTTTCCAGCAGGTGGGGTGGTGTATCTTTGAACGTCCACGTTACACCACACTTCTACTAGACCCGTTGAGTTGTTGTAAACTCTCTTGTTCGGTATGTTGTATCCTAGAAAGATACCTTCTTCAGCCTTCTCGCTGAATTTTCCTTCCTGAGTCTTCTTCAGTAGGGTGCACGGTGCGCCAAACGGTTCGAGATACTCTAGATTAGGTTTACGTCGTTGTAGTAACTCGTAACATGTCTTGCCATGGCGTTTAACTACCAGAACTCGATTTAACGTGTAACACGCATTTGCCACTGCCTCATTCCAGAATTGGATAGGCAGTTTCGAGTCTGCTAGCATTGTCCGTGCTGTCTCTATCAAGCTGCGATTCTTTCTCTCAGCAACGCCATTCATCTGAGGTGTGTAGGCTGAAGTGAACTGGTGCACAATTCCTTTTCCTTGCAGTAAGCCTCCATCCACTGATTCTTCAACTTACCTTTAGCTTGTAGAGAGACTCCAGTGTAGTTACTAATTCCTTGAAAGACTCAAATGTTTCTGATTTGGATTTCAGAACATTACCCAAGAAAATCTTGAATAGTCATCAGTAACCACATAGCAGTACAAGTCGCCTGCAATGCTTCTTGTACTGACTGGACCAAACAGATCCATGTGAAGAAGTTCAAGAGGAAGCTCGATGGAATGAACTTTCTTTTCCTTATGAGACTTCTTCGTCTGTTTGCCTTTCTTGCACGCCACACAGAAATCCGAAAGTTGGAAGTTTTTGACGTTAACTCCTCTCACTAGATCATTCTGGATCAAGTGATTCATCTTCTGTGGATTAATGTGTCCCATTCTCCGATGCCAGGAGATGGAGTCCTTCTCAGTAGCCTTTGACAAGAAGCACTGAAGATCCAAGACATAAAGGTCATTATATCTTGAGGCAGACATTAAGACTTGGTCCTCCGGTATCACATAGTCCTTTTTCAGGACATAGCACTTCTTGTTGTCGAATATAACCTTAAAGCCTTTGTCACATATTTGGGATACAGAAAGTAAGTTGTTTTGAAGTTGTTGAACGTAGTTTACTTTATCAAACTTCACTTTCTGATTTCCCACTTCCCCTTGAGCTGTGATATACCCTCCTTTGTTACCCGCAAATGAAACATGGCCTCCTTTTATTTGTTTGACGTTTGATAAGAGTGCCCTGTTCCCAGTCATGTGCCTGGATGCTCCGCTATCGACAATCCACGTGTTGGTTTCAGCACTATAGCGAACACCCTGCACATTCAATTGAAAACATTAGTTCAGGTTAGGAACCCAAGCCTTTACTGGCTTGGGTTTCCCAGAGGCATCACACATCATAAATTCAACCCATTGACCTTTAGATGGTGAGGAAGCTCAGGTGTCTTCTTGTCCTCATTATCAGACACTGAGGTTGACTTTTCTTTCCATAAACCAGCTTTGTGTAAGGCCTGTTTGTGATAAACAGACGACTGGTTAATGGGTTGAACTTTAGGTTCACTAGCTCTTCTAGGTGGAGTCATTGAGCTCCTCTTAGAAGATCTAGGTTTTGGATCCTGAAGTTCAACTTTCTTCCTAGGTGTCTGATAGTAAGGATAATAAGAAGCAATGTGTCCACACTCTCCATAGTTGTAGCATGACCTGCTATCAACTTTATGATTTAACTGTTTTTGTGGAGACGTGTGTGACACCCGAGTGACATTGTTTTGTTTGGGTTTTGACTCTACTTCTGTAGATGTTTTATCTTGTTTAACAATCTTAATTGTTTTAACATTTTTAACATCCTTTCCATTTTGTTTACCTAGACTTTGACATGAAACACGTGATTGGTTAACATTAATAGTCTTTTTAGGTTCAGATTTGACTGTGTTTGACCCAGACTTTATATTAACCTTTTCAAACTCTTTTTCCAGATTAACACAAGGCATTTTACCTTTTGCCTTTGAAGTGGCCTCCTTTTGTTTAGTTCCAGATTCATTTGATATACTTGTGGAATCTGGATCACTTACAAGAGGAGTGGACACCACATGATCCTTGATTGGATTGTTATTGATTGGTTTACTTTTAGTGTTCATCAAGGTCTCAGGTGGTGGTGGAACCACTTTATATCCCAAACCCTCCCCATTATTACGCTCTCTCACTAAGTGTTGGACAATATGAGATGAACTTGTCCAACTATGCAGTTTTTGCTTTAATGAATTAACTTCTACTTCTAAACCTGTTTCTTGTTTCTTAGTGTCTTCTAGGGAGTTAAGATAGTACCTAATGTCATTAGATTGGTTAAAGGCTACTACTTCTGTTTCCCTAAGCTGTTTGTTCAATAGGTCTATCTTTTCTTTGTAACTATGCTCATTTTGTTTTGAACTCTATTAGCTTCAGTGCATAGTTGCAAATCCTTTACTAAGCTATCATTATGATCTAATAACCTAGCAAATTTCAAGTCAATGCTCTCCCTAAATTTATTACAATCAGAACAAGCATGATTATTGAAAAGTTGGTCAGTAGTACTTACTTGAGAAGGTTCTGATGAATCAGCCATCAAAGCAGAGTCTGGTGTTTCTGGTTCTGGTGATTCTGATGTTGTTGTAGTTGTCCCTTCTTCAGGCATGTAGTTGACCTCAGTTGCAGTCTCTTCAATGTTTGACATCGCGAGTTCCACTGCAATATCTCCTTCACTAGCTGAATCATCATCTAAGTCCTCAACACTAGCAATGTTTGATTCTCCCGGAGAGACAAACCGAAAGCTCCAGTCCTGTCCCTCGTCATCATGAGCAGTCAAGGCTTTAGGATCCTTGCTTGATGAAGTAGGACTGCTAGTTGGCTTATCTTGACGAGTGAAGGACGAGAATGGATTCCCGTTTCCAGTTTTCTTGGGCTTCACACACTCTCGTTTGAAGTGCCCCTTTTCTCCACAGTTGAAACAGGTCACCTTGCTCTTGTCAAAACCAAAGGTAGTGTCCTTAGTGTCAACCAAGTTTTGTCCGGTCTTTTTAACAAACTTCTTAGCTCTCCGGACAACACTTGCTAAGGCTCACATTATATCCATCCTTTCCAGCTCTGTATCATCTACCTGCTTGTAGTCCTCGTCTTCCAGATGGCAGTTTCCAATTCTCCCAGCAATTAGTCCATCATAGGAGTGGACTACAGCTGCTAAGAGATCCATGTGCTCTCTTGCTACTTCTACTATCACATTACCGAGATTCTCGTTCTTCAGTCTTGTAGCATTTGCTTCAGATGCAATTTATTGGGTACCAGACGACCCTGACGTTTCTGACCCTGAAGTAGAGGCTTGAGAAGGACCAGCTGAGCTTGACACAAAAGCTGTCTGAAGTGGTGCTCCAGACGTTTTGGCTTGTGGAGTCGCATTGTACAGTGCCAGATTCTGAGTATAAGAAGACTTTTGAGCTCTGTATTTCATCCTTAATGCTTCCTCTCTCAGCTTCAGAATGAAATCATTTATATCCAACTTCGCTAGCATACCATTCTGTCTGAGATTGGAGACAAAAGAAGCCCACTTCTCTGGCAACCCATCTGCGAAGTTTGACACCTTGTCCTCCATGGTCGTTGTGACACCATGAGTGTGCAGCTCACTCATCAAGTGGTAGAACCGATCAATGACGTCATCCAAGCTCTCATTACCCATCGACGAGAAGTTGTCGAACTCCTTCTTCAACTCTTTAGCCTTTATAGCTTTTAATGACGCATTCCCGTCATACCGTTTCTCCAATTCATCCCACAGCTTCTTTGCTTGCTTGTTCTCAGAAAATTAATGGAAGATGTCCTTAGGAATTGACTGAGTAAGCAAAGCATAAACTCTCTTTTCAGCATTGTACTTGACCTTTTGTCCATCAGTCATGTCACCTAGTGTAAGTTTGACTCCATCAGCACCTACTGGCATACTATACCCCGTCTTAATTGCTTCCCACATATTGGGATCTACTCCATTTAAGTAGATCTCGAAACATTGCTTCCAGTGTGGGAATTCATCTAACGTGATTAGCTTAGGGGGTTTGTTGTGATTCCCTACTTCACTCTCCAGTAGCAGTAGATTCTGAATACGTGAGTCTCTCCCTGCTGTGAATGCTGAGTATTGGTCCTCCATTGCGATTAACTTTAGTCTTTGGAACAAACTGTTTCACTTGTGCGAATGAAGGTGTGCGATTGGGCTATTCGTGCGATTGAACGATGCGAATGGTTCAATCGTGCGGCTGAACTAATGCGGATGGTTCAGTCAGGCGAATGAACTGATGCGGTTGAACAATGCGAATAGACTGCTCAGTCGTACGAATGGAGGTACGAATGAGTCCAATCGTGCGTATGAGAGATGCGAATGTATCCAGTCGTGCGATTGAGTCAATCGTGCGACTGAAGCTGCTAGATTTCGAAAATTCGTAGGTTTAAGGTGTTTTGTCCGTAAAAACACGAATTTTCACTAACCCTAATTGCCGTATGCCGGAAAAAACCAAACTTTACGAGCAGGAGACGTCTAAGACACCGTTTGACACGAAAAGATTGCGTTTTTAGTGAAAAAAACACAATTTTTGTATCAAAAACAATTGAATCACACGTAATCAAGAGCCAAAGCTCTGATACCACTTGTTAGGATCGTGTATTGAACAAAATACTAACTGATTAACGTGTATACCGAATCAAATAGTGCGGAATCCTATTTGATTGGCGATCCAATCAGTGAGAACGCACGTAGAATCAATTATGGATTGAATCTAAACGTTAAGAACGATATGGAATCGATCTAGTGCGATCTATGAACTTGGAACAGGTTCTTAGAGGTCTCTGGACGGCTAGGGTACGTCTGTAGTCGAAGGGTTCTGAATTCTTACGTTTTTCCACGAATTAAGTGGTATTTATAGGTTAGGGTTTCTCATTCGGGCGACTGAACCATTAGTATGGTTCAGTCGTGCGATTGATCCATGCGGTTGATCCATTCGCACGACTGAGTGTTCAGTCGTGCGACTGAGCCAATCTCATGTTACAATCATACGACTGATCCAGTCTCCTGGTTCAGTCGTGCGACTGAGTCATTCGCATGAAGTTGTTCATGCGTATAGTCCATTCGCATGGGCCATTCACATGATAACTTCATATTACTAAGTTTGAATGTATTTATTAATCATTACATTATTAAGATTCATTCAAACAACCACAAACCTATATAGTCAGTTCAATAAGCGTTAAACTACTAAACAATGAAATAATAAACGTTATAAGCACAACCAAACATTTACATTTCATTAAGTACCCAACTATTACATAAGTGTAAGACACTAAAGACATATTACATTCAGTTCAGAAACTAGGGACACATATACCTACAAACATATTTTTCTGCCTTGGCTTTGCTGATCACAAGCTCAGCCTGGCATTCAGTTAACTTAGTAATGAGGTCTTTGATCTGAGTCATGTAGTTTGTATGCTCATGTTTAAGAGTTGAAATGGTTTTCTCTAAGTCCTCTATCTTTAGTTTATAATCATTTTCAGCTCTTTTAAAATCAGCTTTTAAGATATTTAAGGACTCAAGATCAGATCTCATTTCTAAATTATAGGACCTGTATCTATTGACTTTAGCAATGCATTCAGGAGTACAAAGATGTTCCAATACCTTGGCTTCATTGTGGTCAGCCATGAGTGCTTGGTTGGGAGACGCATCTTCCACCTGAAAGCTCCAGTCAAAGCCTCCTTCTTCAACAGCAACTGCAGCTTGCTGCTTTGGCTTCTCATTTTGGGGGGCTTTCTCAGTGTAGTTTGGTCTGTTTTGTGCTTGGCCACCATTTGTCCTTGGTGCCTTACACTCTCTTGCAAAGTGTCCCATCTGGTTACAGTTTTAACACTTTACTTTGCTTTTATCCAGCCCAAACTTTCCACTGACCGCATTGCTTGGAAACTTTCTCCCTGTCCTCTTGTAGAACTTCTTGGCTCTATGAGTGAGAAGAGCCATCTGCTGGACTATCTCCATGTACTCCAGATCATCTGGATGGATACAGTCCAAATCTTCAAGGGTGAAGAGAAAGTTGCCTGAGGTTTCATCAGTAGAGACAAAGACATGAAAAGAACTTGTCTCTTGGAAAGGACTTTCTTGAGTGTAACTTTCTCTTGCAGTCTCTGGGAAGGTGATGAAAGGGCCCTTTTGTGAGTTGTCAGGGTAGCATATAAGATGATGTTGTGGCTCAATGCTTTCCCTTTCAACCACATGGAGGGTTAAACTCAGTTGATTGCTGGAGTTACCAGATGAGTTTTGCATGTTCATCTCCATCTGGTAGTCACTAAGAATACCATACAACTCTGTAAGAGTAAGAGTCATAAGGTTCACAGTCCTCTTGATAACAACACAGTAATGTGTCCATTGTCTAGGAAGAGAGGACATAAACTTCCTTACAATGTTCCTGTTCTCAAAAGTTACTCCAACATCCATTAGAGTATCCACAATCTCAACATACCTGAAGTATTGTTGAGTCATGGTTTCACCTACCTTAAAGGTGAAGTTTTCAAACTGCTGCTTCAGGAGATCCTTCTTGTTCTTCTTTGCTTCAGTAGACCCCTCATACATCAGCTTCAGTGCTTCCCATAGTTGCTTGGCAGTTTTGCACTTCTTGAAGCCTTTGTAGATGGAGTTTGGAAGAGCAGTTTGAAGGGCTGTCATGGCTTTCTGATCAATCTCTATTCTTTTCCTGTCTACTTCAGAGTAATCAGTCACAGCCTTAGGAATCATACCACCACCAGTAGCAGAAGTGGTGCTTAGTACGTAAGCTCCTTCAACAACAGAGTCCCACATCCTGGAGTCTTGAGACTTGATGAAGCCTTCTACTCTTTGACACCAAGTATCAAAGTCTTCAGGAGTGATCAGTTGAGACTTTGTCATAGTTCCAGTTTCCATATCAGCTTTGGTAATAGCTGCCATTTGAGTTGTTAAGTATTTTGTGTGTGTGAGGGATCTTAAGATGGTGAGATCTTATATCAAGAGCCTGAAATCCTCTAATACCAAATGCAGGACCGGTGAAGGGTTATGCACTTACAACACAACAACACAATGAGGAGAGTTGCTTAGAACACTTAACAGATCAAATAGGGAACTGGTTAACTTTAGTGAAAGATGCTAAGAACGCAAGTAAGAATGAGACAGAACAAGATGGATAAAAACACAAGTAATTAGTTTTCAAGAATGATGTATATTGCTTCTCAAGTTCTATTACAAATGTTACAAAGCATAAAGGAAAGTTACAAGTACTTGAGATACATATACTACATCCTCCTGCCGGCCATACTTTGAAAGCCAGCTGGATACAATTTACTAAACAACTATAAAATCAAATGTAGAGTCAAAAGACAGATTTGCCTTTTGACTAGTGACTATGACATGCCATAGCTCATATTCTAATATATTACAAAAAGGATAAAAGTACATAAAGTAGAAAGCATGGACTCAAGACCTCAATGTACAATTACCAAAAGCATGGACCTTTCACCAACTCATGTAAGTTGGTGACTTTACAGAGTTGCAGTGGAAAGGTGGTCCAACTTTATGGAAAAGTACATCAGATAAAAGCATGTCTCTAAAAGTCTTCAGAAGAAATCTGTCTTCACTAATTGGCTTCGGAAGACATTGTCTTTGAAGCTTTGGAAGACTTCACTTTTGGCTTCGGAAGATGTTGGTCTTGGCTTAAGAAGATTTTACACTTAAAATATTTATAGTGCATGGTGTAAAACTTCCGAAGCATTTCTACTTCTGTTCTTCAGTGCATGCATGCATAGAGACTTTGGTTGTTTTGGCTGCATCAGACTTATAGGAATCCTTACAGTTACGCTTGATGTTTCAAGGCTATTCTCGATGCCCTTTTGTGCCCCTCCAGAGTCCAACACGTTTTAGGATGTTCCGAGGATTTCTGGACAGCTCTAATCGTATCTTTCGTGTCCGGAAACTTCCGGAAGTCGGGATAAACGACTTGCTTTTAGGCGGGTCGTGACATTAGGCTCTGATACCAATTGTTTGTCATTTAGGATCGATTAGGCTTTTGATTATGTTCTTTAATATGATAAAATGAATATGGAACTTGAGAGAAGATGAACAAACAATACGTATGATTGATATGAGTGAATGTTACCATAATGTTTATAGACACTAGACCATGTATATATACCCCCTATGGTAGTTAACATGTTTAGGCTTTGACATACTAAGCCCCTATACGTACATAACCTTTACATACTTAGACTCTAAGTTAACTTTCTACTAATTACATAAAAGACCAACTAATATAGCTATACTTAGATACTTCTATGTATGGATTATGATATTATACTTTTAACAGTTAAGATTTATGCTGCTAGGATCCCTTATGCCTTTCATCATTCTAACCAATTCCATTTTACCATGGGATTTTTTTTGTTTCTAGTAAGCTTTTTTGAAATGTCAAGTTCGTTATCACATTGAATATCTACTTCAACTTGGTTCAACGATACCGATGAAAAGTCAAACCTCCTCCAAAATATATCTATTGAATGTAGTGAAATAGGTTCGCCTGCATTTAAATACGGTGAGATATTCAAGCACATGGTAAACCGCAACTAGTACGAATATGGCATCCACAACTTTGTGATTGGCTTTGAATCTCAGTGACTCGACTCTGCTCTCCAATGAATATATATAGAGCTTCATGAGAAACATTAGATATCAATAAAACAAATAAATTATTTTTGTGTTGATGTTTTATTTTAATCCAACTTTCCTCGAAGTTTGCCTTTATTTGTGTTTTTTGTAAACGGACTATGTTATTTATAATTCCTATAAATATATCTAAATTTGACTTGTTTGAGTTCAAATGTTTTTTTAACAGAGCATGTAGGCTTTTTTACTCCGTTTGTTGTCCGTTCTCCAAAATATAGATGTTGATCAATCCATGCAGACACGAACATTTCTTTATTATTTTTGCAATCAGTTGACATCCAAGTAATTAAATACATATGAAAAGTAAAATCAAATATGTTAGTTTTAATATATAAAATAAAACAATAATTTGAATAGATCAGGAAAATAATGTGATGCTTGTTCATCAACTTTGTCTGCAATCGCGTTTGATTTTCATAGTAATACTTAATTGTTGGAGATTGAAGCAAAAATATTCAGTAATATATAAATTTATCCCACTTAGTCTGAGACTTGAAAGATGACCTGCAATGCTTTTTGATGTTCTCCTGTATGTGATATGTGCAAAGTAATCAGGTTGCTTTTTGGGAAATTACTTGACATGCATCCATTAGAGCCAACTCTCTATCTGTGACTATGACCCGTGATAACATATTGTCATCTAGTGTCTTTCGCCTACAATTTAAAGCCCACTTGAAGTTCTCTTTTTTTTATCATTTCGTATGAACGCGAAACAAATAAAAAATGTTTTATTTGTTGAAGTTAAAACAATAATTTGAAGATAAGGGAGGTGATACATGTTTGTCTTGTATGTGCAATCTAAAATAATCATATGCAGGAACACACGTTATATTTTTAATGAAGTGAGATTAACAAAAAAATAAATCATTTAATTGATTTGACGTGTCATCTGTAGTAACATCATAGATGTATTCATCCGTCTGCAAAGATTGGAGAAGTGATTGCATAGGGGTGCTTCCAACTTTATCCAACTTTTGTATCCTTGTCCGTGCATCATACACGGTTTCAATTGTGAAAACATTTTTATCATTATATTATTTTAAAGTTGTAAGAATATCATGTGACTGTATATTATTTCTTGTAAGGTCTTCCACCAATGCGTACTCCTCTTTAGACAATATTTTTTCATAAGCATGACCCTCCAAAAATTTAAAAGGTTCATGGTTATGTTCATCACACACAACATGTATTTCAACCTCCATCTTCTTCGTGATTTTTTCTATAAGTTGAAATGGACATTCTGTTTTCTTTATGCCTGTGTGCGTGGTTAAATCTGATGTTGATTTGTATACACCACCACGATCACACATAAGGAATGCCTTGTTTATGAAGACGTATACGGTATTCTTCATTCTTTGTGTGATGACAACGTATCCAAGAGTACGTGTAATGTTTTGCACCCAATCCATCACACATAAGGAATGCCTTGTTGATGACAACGTACTTGTTTGGTACATCTAATCATTATAGAATTGAGATATTATAGAGTTAGATTATGAAGGAATTATGAATACATGGGAGTAATTGTGAATTTGTGAATTTATAAACATATTGTCATTCACTTTATATCAAATCAGCCAACAAATTGTAAATTTTGAAAATTGCGATCCTCTCTTGAGTAATTATTGTGATGAAATTGTCATCCTCTATTGTCTACCATTATTGTGAATAAATGAGAATATTATTTTTTTATATAACTAAAATAAAATTACATTATTATAAAAATAAAAATAAAAATACATTTTTATAAATACAAAAAAATAAATTTCTATTGATACGGATCTTCAGGCGGGCCTTGATATGGAGATACCCACATTTGATTATTGTGTTTAAACCTGCACCTAACTTGCGGATAATCTGAAATCATGTCCATCCATATAAGATGTTCACGATCAACAAAACTGGACCACAAGAACCGGCCCATTTAACCTTGCCACGTTCTTAGAGGTGAGAACCTGTAAAGACTGAGCGAGGCGAGTAACACATGTACCACCACAAATGTGTCCGCTCTTTTTTTATCCCCGTGCAACTATTAAAGTAATCAGCAAACGTATATGCAAGTTTGCACGGCCTCCTGTTGATCAAACAAAATAAAAAAAACAAATCCTTTTTAGTCATCCCGCCATCGGTCATCTTACATCCAACTATAGTATGACCATCCCCCGTGAAGGTATCTATACAACCGATCGTTCATTCTTGTAGTTTTCATTTTGTTATAAGGCTCATATTGACCCTCACCAGTTTCTTGCCAAAACATGGCATAATTATAATTTTCAGGAAGTTGAGTCAAAGCATTCAAAAAATCAAATTGATGGGTCTCCTATAATGTGTATAAATCCATCAAAGCACCAAATTGCGGCATACAAATTTGTGTGGCACCCCCGAGCACGAAAGTGATAGCATCTTTATCACTGTTAAATGACAAAAAAAATACAAGCTAACTAAAATAAATTAGACATCAATGATATTAATATATATATATATATATATATATATATATATATATATATATATATATATATATATATATATAATCTCATTAGATTAGCATACCTATAGTTATGGTTGTTCGAGTCGAAATTAAACGTGAAGAAAAACTCCAAACAAAGCTCTTTATATTGTGGGCCATTAATGGCAAAAAAAACCTTATCCAAGGATCGTTCATCATGGTACGAGCATAGGTAAAATCCCTGACGTCCCGTAACAAACTCCAAGATATTGAACATGAAGGATCGAATTCTTTATCTAAAACTTTTTTTAAGTCTTTTATATTTTTTTTGAAACTAAAGCAAAGGGTGAACACGATCCGACGCCGTATCTTTACGTGACCTTGAAGCCATTACCTGAAATAAGTACAATCAGTAACAAAAGAAAATATATTTAACTAAAATTTATACTAATAAAAACAATCTAACCTTTGTTAATAATAAAAACCTTAAAATTTTAACAAGAAGAAGTGGATGAATTTTTGGTGAATGGATGGTTGAATGTTTGATATGAAAATGAATTTGTTGGTGGAATGTGGTGAATAGGGTGGTAAAATCGGGTATAATAAAAGGATGGTGGATGATATGTAAATATGGTGGTGGGTGGTTGTGTTCTTAATGGAATCTGGTCACAAATAGTAAACGACCATTTATAAAGCACCAATGACCAAATGACTGTTTACCGAGAATCTCTAAAAAAGGAAACTGAAAAAGTCATCGAGATTTGAAATTCTGAAAAAACAAACGACCTTTTGTCGTTGGTCAAACGACCGTTTGTATGGTAAAAAAACGACCGTTAACTTGTTGTTGTCATTTCGATGGTGTATGAAACACAACACTCATACTTAAACCACATAGATATCATACTACTTGTGGTATGTCATGATATATATGTGTATGTGTGTGTCAAGTGTTGTAGTTGTTGAATATTAACTAGTTGTCGTTGCCGCATGTTGCAACAGTCGGTGACGGAACTTGAACAAAACTATAATGGGTAAGATTAAAAGTAAACTATTTAGAGGTGGGGGAACCCACTCGACCTTTAGTAAGGTTTGCCCCTAGGCGTAGAGCTATATTGTCAAGGTTTAATTGCGCTCCCTCCCCTAGAGCTTAAAGGTTCTAGTCTCACATTAAATAAAAAGATTAAAATCAAAAGTAAATTAGATCAACGTATGTATGAGTTGTTCTATTTAAAACAATATCTAAATTATATCAGGACACCAATATAAATGAACTAATTTATTAAAAGGTATTACATATACTACTGCCTTTATTACTGTTGAATGGATATATGTGATTCATAGAATTTCGCAAGACATAAAGTTAGTTAATGTAATTCTCTAATAAAAGATTACGTACCAATGATCCTTAGTCCAACTAAATAAGGTGAGATACTCATGACATATAAATAAATAGAAAGTCATGGGTTCAAGTCTCACTTTGAGCAAAAAATATTCAGATTTGAGCCAGGGGGTTTTCTCAGCAATGGATTTCTTTTTGAGGGGGTTGGGGGTGCGGTCCCTATTGGAAAACGGATAGATGGGCCCGATTAAAATAACACCTATCCTCCGAAACAGGGTCGTACATTTGTTGTTCAAAAAAAATTGGTATTTGTAGTTTTATTTTAAAAAAATAGTTTTAGCATTTTTAACGGTTTATTTTTGAACGACGATGACAATTCAGGCTCAGTGGCATGACTCTTTGTACCCCAGGTATGTCTATACCTCAGTTGTGATTTCAATCGTCAAGCGTTAGTTTGATGCTCGAGGATGGTACCAACTCGTTCCAGGAGGAAACCGACTAACTTATAAAACACCTTGACTTGCATATGAGTGAATAGCTTATTAACAACCCCACATTAATGGCTGTAAAATTTTGATTAAAGTAAGAGTTAAACTTGTGACTTAAGATCTCTTATCTAAGACTAGGTGGTGCTAGTAGACCAAATGAACAGTAGCTAGTGTTTTGAACCGTTAACAGTGCTGCCAATACCATATACTCATCTATATTAATTAAGCCTTTAATTAATAAAAATACTTTATATTAGTTATAATCTTATAAGTTTTTGAGAATGATCATAAATTTGAAACCAAAATTTATATAAGATGACGGGGGAGATTTTGGTATACAAAGGGGTAGATCATCTCTACAACTAACAATATCCACTAACCCAATTAGTGTACTCACTTGGGTAAGTTAATATCTTCTTGCATAGCAATAGCATACGGGCATACTTCTATTAACGTCTAAACAAAACAGTAGAAATATCTGATAAGACAACAGGTAGGTCCTGCACTATATATAGAGTGAGTGTGATTGTTCAGCAAAAGAGAAGTATTATGCAACTCGATTCTTAACAACACACGGGGCTTCAGGAGCTTGGTGCACCAAAAGGATGTGTTTGTGTTACTTTCACCCAACCTGCTGCATACAGAAATAGAGTTAATGTTGGTATTGTTTATTCATAACATAAATATGCATACATAACATCAAATATTCATTGATTCAATCAACACGTACTAAGCATTTAAAACTAGCACTAAATAATTACCTTTCTAGTATTTTTGCTTTTACAATTTTTTTTTTGTTTTTGTTTAAATAAACATTTTTCATAATTTAGTTACTTTGATATAAGTTGAAAGTTATTATTATTATTTTTTTTGTGTTCAGTTAAATTTTTTTTTTTTGGTTCATTCTTTTTTAGCCAATATTCGACACTTTTATCTAAATTATTAGATCGAATTATGTTTTTTTTCTACTTAAATAACTCAACAATGATATTAACATACATGGAAGGAAGATTTTTAAAGTTTCTAAGATTTGTATTATTTCCATTAATATGTTAAATCGTAAATCAATGTAAAGATGAAAACATTAATTTTTAACAAATCAACATTTCCTCTTTAATTTCTTGTTCTTAATATCTATTACGAAATTGTACGTATATTTATGTATGCCTGTATATATAAACTTTTTGAGTTATAGATACTGATGGCAGTCATTTTTTTAGAGATTCGTAAACAATATTAGTATTTCTTTCGATGTTATATGTCATACGTAATTTACGTCCAACATATTTTATTTAATGTTCATATTCTTATATACTATATATTATTCATTTTTGAATAATATGTATTGTATCTAATTTTTTCAATCCATGTAATACATGGGACGTTAGACTAGTACTATAAACTCAATTTCAGCAAAAAAATCTAAACAATCTAACCCTTTAACCCGTATCATCATTAACATGGTCCAACTTACATGATTACTATCAAGAAAGAGCCCGGATACTTTTTTAACGGTTAAACGGTGGGATGCACGAAAATGGCGATAAAATCACAATCTATCAACTACATTGGTTGAACCAAAAACAAAGAAAAGAGTACTATTAGATGATTAAATTGAGGGCTACTGTTTTAATGAAAAGTTTGAGGTCTGGATCTTTGTAATTGTCGTTCGAGAATAGTATCATTGCCAAAGAAGTGGTTTTATGCATATAAGCTGTGAAAATTTTGGATTTTTAATGATTAAGATATTACTTTTAGGTTATCCCTGAATTTAAAACTGGAGTTCTTTACTTTTGGGGATGTTTTGTGAACTCCCAACTTTTCTTTGCCACAAATTAACATATTTTCACATTTTAATTATTATAAGTTAACTTGTTGTATGTGAATTGAGTCCACAGATGTCAGTTATTGATTCTTTGAATGAAGGGATTATTAATACTATCTACTCTGTGAAAAGTCTAGAAATGCAGCATATGGTAAGTTGGTAACAACAATAATGGTAGCTTAATTAAAATTCTAGCATATGAGGCTTGTAGCCAATTTAATTCTATATGGGTCAATCTGGATGTTGTTTTCATTCCTATACGTCAACTGAAAACAGACTATCCCAAAGGGAACCGGATGCAAATCATCAAAAGTTTATTTTTTGATACATACAACCTCTGAACCCATTTGTATTTAGAAGTTTGGATGAATATTGTCTTCATCATCAAAATTAATGCATTATTATTTTACAGGAAAAAAATGTTGGTAAATGGTAAGTCGACATAAATTGGCCAAAACCATTTCAATACGTGCTAAAAAATGAGCCAAAAATCCAAACCCCTTTTGACTTGGTCCCAACCCTCCAATCTGGCCCCCTTATGTTCAGTAATATGAATTAGTAATAACATATTCAATTATTTCCTATTCTATTAAGTTTAAATACCGATAATATTGCACGACCAACATAGATTCATAGTGAACAAAATAAAGTCAATAGTCAAGAATAATAACAGTCAATTTTTATAAAAGGGTTTATTCATACCTTAGATTCATCAGCATCAGGAGCATCAATTTCCATGCTTGCATTTGCATCACCCTCCAGAACTTCATCATGAGGCTTCTGATTCTCTTCAGTCTCAGGTAATACTTCATGTTTGTCAAGTGACTTCTGATTCTCCTCACGCTCGGGAGATGACTCATGTTCCTCCAATGACTTCTGATTCTCTTCGGGCTCGGGTGGTAATTCCTGTTCCTCCAGTGACTTCTGATTCTCCTTAGGCTCGAGAGATAACTCATGTTCCTCCACTGACTTCTGCTTCACTTCAGGCTCATCAGATGGTTCATTTCCATCCAATAACTTCTGATTCTCTTCAGCCTTCGCAGATAATTCTAGCTTTTGAGTCTCTTTGCGTTGTGCAGCTATTTCTTTGAGCCTTTTCACTTCATTCTCGACAAACATCAGTTTCTCGGCCATCATTAAAGCTCTCACGCCTTGGGTTTCCAATTGATAAACACATTCTTCTTCAAAACTCTTTGCCATAGTCTGCAACTTCATCATGTCTTCTTCTTGTTTTAGCCGCTGTTTCTCTAGTTCTCGTGTACTTAAAACCAGACCACCAGGGCCAGCATCCTTATAAAGTGGTTCTTCTTGAAGGGCAAAACGTTTTCTGTACTCAGCAAATTTAAACCTGGTATCATTCAAAGCCTTTCTATACCCTGCTAAAAGATCCTCCATCAGATAAAGCTCACGCTCAAGCCGAAATGCCTCATCATGTTTTTTCTTCAACTCTTCATCCTTTGATTTTATAATCATTTCCAAAAGTTGATTCCGTTCTTGAAGATTATTCATTGCTAAATCCTGATAATTTTTTGAGTTTACATAACTTTCTTCTTTTGAATCATGAATCATCTTAGCCTTTTCCATCCATTGTTGCATTTGCTCCATGCAAAAACCAAAATCATTTTGTTTCTGATCCCACATGTCATCAGTTTTTAACCTTTTCCTGTTCCCATCAAGATGGTGTATGTCTTCTTCAGGCTCCATCACTCTTTTACCACCATTATCAAAGAAAGACGGACCACCTTGAGACATAAACGAATCATCCCTCGATCTAAATATATCCATGGAAGAAACCCCATGAGACCCATAAGGGATATGAGATGTTTCGACACCCTGAAGAAAATTATCAGTCAATCCATCTCTATCCACCGAATCATCATTGGCCTCCATGTCAAAACCTTCAACAAACCTTCCACCAACACCACCTTCTTCTACTTCATCATCTTCATCCTCCACTTGTTCAATCTGTTCATCTTCAACTTCTTCAACCTTAACCTCTTCATAATCATTTAAATCACCACTTTGACAACGCTGCAAGATATGCTCACCCAAAGCATTCTTCCAATGCACCTGTTCTTCCATCTCCTCCACGGTCTCCTCCTCCTTGCATTCTTCAGCATCCACCATTGTTTCATCATCTTCTCTAACCTCTTGATGTACTCCTTTCTCAACATCTGGTCCTAAAGTCAACTCAACATCATCTTCTTGAACTATAGGTACTTTCTCTTCATGCTCTTCTTTCTCTTCATGTTCTTTCTCTCCGTGTTCATCTTTCTCTTCATGTTCTTCTTTCTCTCCATGCTCTTCTTTCTCTTTGTGTTCTTCTTTCTCTTTATGTTCTTCTCTCTCTTCTTGTTCTTCATCAGCATTCACAGCTTCTTCACCCTCATCAACACCACCACCAATACTTCCACCACCACCATCATCTTCTTTGAAAAGCTGATCATGTTGTGACCTTATCAGGTACTGCAAATGCGACGCATAGTAGCAGTCAACAAGCTTATCTCCTTGAGTCAACTCTTTCTCAACCTTATACCAAATCAAACTAGCCAAATCCAACTTCTCAGGATGACCATCTCTAATACACCTAGTCCAATTCACTATCTCTGCAGGCATAATCCATGATTCCTCATGCAAAAGCAACCAATTGAAAACAAAATCCTCAATGAACCCGATCGCCTCATCCGAAAACACCTCCGAATCCAAATCGACCTCCTCCACCTTACGACTACCCTTATCCTGTTTCACAGCAGGCAGCTTTAAAGCCCTAGCTAAATCAGCCCTATTCACAGAAATCCTCTTCTCATTCACGTAGCTACATCGCTTCTTCGAATCATAATTAACAATCAACTGAACTAAAAGATCAGTCCTAATGCTACGATCGAACTCAATTTTACTAAACTCGTATAACCCTAATCGCTTTAGAACATCCTCATGCTTATGAAGATCTAACGCTTTTGGTACAAAAGGTATGGGCTTTAGAACATCAGTTAGGTTTTGGATTTTCATCGTTAGCCACTTGCTTCGTTTAACGTTGTTACGACTGCCGCCTTTCTTCCGCTTGTTAGGGCGGCGACGGGAGTTCGTCGGAGAAGCAAGTGGCGGTGGCGGTGGTGGTGGTGGTGCGATTGATTCAGTAGTGTGGGTGCTACCTGATTGTTGATCGTGTTTTAGCTGCGATTGTTGATCTTGATCGTCTCCATCGTGAATTATGAGGGTGTCTTGTTCGTCTTTGTCTGATTGGTGAGATGTTTGATCATGAAGGGGTGATTTGGGTGTATCTAGGGTTTCGGAATGTGGGGTTTGTAGGGGTGGTGGTCGTTGGGGTTCAGTGGGTTTTGGATCTTCGTGGTGAGGTTGAGAATCGGAGGGACTACCGGTGACAACCATGGCTACAATCGGTGACTGGTGTCCTTCGGCTTTCAATATTCAACAACAAGTTTCTTGTAAATGTGAGTAAAAAAGGTCTATATATCTGCAAGGGACACCTAAAAACTTTATAAAGCCCTATTTGTTAAAAAGAAAAATATAGGTGTTTTAAACGGACTAACCGGCTTGTAGGGCTAGCAATTTTCGATTTGTTTATTACATAATTAAACATGTTTAATAAAAAATAATTAAAAGTAGAAGGCTAAACTTTATTATTTCACATTCTTAATTATAAAAACATATAAAAAAATTATAGGCATAATATATAAGTAGTTAAACAAGTTTTTTGCATGTTTGATACGTAAGTTCTGCGCGTTATCTTAAACCTGTTAAACACGATAAGACCTGTTTTGCCAGCCTTACCGACATGTGATAGATTTGTCTTCAAAAAACAGAAGGCAAAATGTGTTTGTTAGAGACGAGACACGCTGGATTCGAGTCGAACATGAGTAGGAACGTAGACTACGGAATTCGAACCGGGTGCTTACCACCACAATATTGTTTAGGCTTTTCTTGTTTAGCTCTATTTGTTACACCTCCTATTTTACAACTAGATTTTATAATTTCTTATTCGGTGTTAACCTTACACAATATTAAATTATAAAAGACATGCTTTTAATTCGATATAAGTTTTTTTTAAAAAAGGTATGCCAATGTGTTTTAAATATTGATTAAATTAAATAATTATTTATGTTATTATATTTTTGTTGTGAGTGAAGGTGATTGTAGCTTATTGTATATATGTTTAAGTCTGTGATGTTATCTTCTTCTTGTTACATCATGTTAATCTTTACATGTCATCTGCTGGCTTCCTTTTCTTTCCAGTTTCCATGTTGCCTTTTGATTATTGTTGAAGTTTGTTGTTTGTATGCCTTTTTCTGTTTATCTGATTTCTTGCGTTTGAGTGGATTTTGCATTCATAGCACTTTGATTTCTACGAGATGGTTTGATTAATGTCGATTTCCGATTGTGTTAATGTGCTAGGCGTCTGATCGATTTTATTGAAACGATTGATTGTTTAGCTCTTCTAATTCAAGTGTAATTGAACCGCAAGTAGCCATTGTCCTAAGTGCTTCCTAGCTTACTTGGTTTTTGTGTTTTAGGTGTTGGTTTATTGGGTTGCAGATTCTTTTAAGGCATTTGTGTCTTTGGTGTTTGTTTGTTGAAGTGCTGATTTTTATTTTGGTTCAATTATTTTGTTTTCTGATTTTGTGATTTTTCTTTGTGCGTTTACTGTTGCTTTTTTGCAGGTGTTTTTAAAGTTTTTCTATTATATGGATTGAATAAGACTAAAGATAGTTGATTTGACATCATTTATGAGATGTTTGAATGTCTTTTTGGGATATATTGTAATTGCTACTCAACCATGATGATTGTTAGGGTTCCAAATAAATCGGACTAACAAAAACAAAGCATTGTTCATGTTTGTTTATTAAGTATATAAACCGGTGAACTGTTTACAAACACTTACCTAACGAGATTTTTTGTTCGTTTTTGTACATTAAACATACAAACATATTCTTAAGGGTTCTCGAACACTTATCGAATGCAAACGACACAAACAAATTTCACGAACACAGACGGTGGTTCAGGAATATAAATGAATACACACGATTATATATTCATTTTAGAATAAATTTTTAATTTTACATCACAATCATTACGTACAATCCATCAAAATAAATAAATATGTGATGCTAACGGATGCATATGGTATAACGAGGGTTCCATTATTTTAGAAAATATAAATAATAAAATAAATATACAAAATATAAAACCTTTAAATGAACAATTACATATACAAACATAAATGGACATAAAAAAACATAAGCAACCGAACATAAATTAACTTATTATCGAACGTTTATGAACATAAATGAATAAACGTAAACATCTGTTCATGTTCGTTCGTTTAACTAAACGAATGAAAGTTATTGTTCATGCTCATTCATTTATTTAACAAACATAAACGAACTTTTCTCTGAACGGTTCACTAACCTTTCGCTAAATGTTCGGTTAGTTTAAAGCCCTAATGATTGTTTACATGAATGGCTTTTGTTATGTGTTTTCAAGCATGATGATAATGTTTGAATGTTGTTTTATTTTAGAACTATTGTAATAATGGGTTTTGTTTGAGTGCTTATGCCCGACCTTTGTTGTTTAAAGGTGTAGAGTCATGATTATTTAGTTACTCACAAGCATTTTTGGCTTTATTTGAATGTTTTTTTGTATTAAAGATTATTGTGATGGCCGCACTATATGGCGCTTCTTTTATCTTTGCTTAGCTGTATGTAATGGTCATGTGATATTCGTTTCAGTTTATGAGGCAACCAGATGCTTTGCATATTGAGTTATTGGTGTATATGTGTGAGGTTTTGAGTAAACATATATCTTACTAAAGTATATTCTTGCTATGTTTGTGATATATTTTAAGAGCATTTAACAGCTATCTAACATTGCTATTGACCAGTACAGATGGTGCATGTGATGGTTGTGTTGGTAATTTTAGTGTTATCAACAAATATTTTAGTGTGTTGGATTAACTTGTTAATCGAGGAAATAACGTTTCAATATTAAATGAGTTAGGTGTCACGGGAGTGCGAGCTCGATTTAATTCTAAACGTTATTTGAGTTGAATTAATATTAAGTTTTAAATATTGGGTTTTAATTATTTTGTTTGACCACAAAATAATAGGGTCAAATGTTGTTGTGGGCTTTGATACATTTAAATCACAAAAGAAAAATAAAATATACAGAGAGTTTTGACCCAATAATCTCTCGATTAAAAACAAAATAAAAGAGGGGATCTGCACTTGTTTTTTCGATCCATGGAAAAGAAAAACAGAGGATAAAAAGCAGTTCTCTTATGGTTACGAGAAGAGAAGCCAAAAAATCATCACAAATTTCTTTAAGAATCATTCTCCATCAAGAGCATTCTCTGTCTAATCCGATAAATCATTCGCATGTAACCCGCGAAATAGGTTTTTTCTGATAGTGTTTCACGATTCAGAGAATAATCCAAGTTGTTTTAGTGTTTAAAGATTAAATCTAATCCGGGTACGTTTTCGTTCTTTTTGTGTTTGATGTCTTGTTCAAGACCCACAAATTTTACAACAAAGATAAACCTATTTTGGGATCTGTTTGATCTGAGTATACATCTACTTGAATCTGATTTGATTAAGTCGAAATTGAGACTTGTTGTTGTTCTCGGATGAGTAGTGTTGGATAATTTGTTTTTAATTACTCGATAGTTTTTGGGATTTTCGAGTAGGATTAGATCCATAGAAACTTGAAAGATAATCACCAAAATTGATGAAAAAAAGGGGAAATTGTCTCACGCTCTCTGTTTGTTTTGCAAATCTGGACACAGCGATTTGTAAATCTTGTTCTCGGTCACAAGAATATAAAGGTTGATTGGTAAATCTTGTTCTCGGTACTAAGATTTCTTGAAAGAGTATTATGCAGTTACTAAAACACTCTGTTTCTTTCCTTTCTTTTGACCAAGAAAGATGAAATGGGTTCATTCCTCTATTTCTTTTCTTTTAATCGAGATGGAACCTAGAAGTTTACATATTGAACATGTGCTGGAATATTAAGTTTGAATAATCATTATTAAATTGAACATGCAACATTGTTATTTTTTAAAATATATATGTAGCCCTTGTCTCAAGGATTAAAATCATATTTGGGTATTCTTTAATTAAATGGGTTATATAGGATTTTATTGTAATCATTTCAGGCAAGACTGAACCAATTTTGGGTATTATAATTACAAGGGTTCTTCTGAGATTTATTTGGTGCAATTTGAATTAATCTTGATTGAAATTAAGTGTTGTTAATTTAAACTGGATTTTCTTGTTAGTGTTTGGCTAGAAATGAAAATTTTGGTTCAACATGGCTAGGGGTAAATTCATTCATGGTATGCCTAGCAAGTTCTATAAGTTAGAAATATTTGAGGTGTTGTTTACATAATCAAATGAGGTTGTTGGATCACGGTTCAAGTTACAACTAATCTATGGGATGTTTACAAAGTTGAAAAACATGTTGGGTTGTGAGATAAAAAGGAATTTGCTTTTTTGGATTTAGTTTGAATTCAAAAGATCTAATGGTTAGCACATAATTCGGTTAAGAGTTATGTATCATTTATTTCCAAGTCTTTTTATGTAACACCCGGATATTTTCTTTGAAGCCGACGAAAGAAGAAAAAGAAATAAAGTCCACAGTCGAGGGACCAAACTTGCCAAACGGGAAAAACTTGTATGAGTGGGGGTATAAGAGGGGGGGGGGGGGGGGGCAGCCCACACCCTCCCCCACACTCACAATTTTAAGGTATAGAGAGAAAAGAGGAAGAAAAGTGGTCTCAAGCTTGGTTTTCGTGGATTCGAGCGTGAAAGTTGAAGTGTAGCAGGTTGGATTGAAGCTCTACTCGACGGGGTTGTTTGTGTGAGTTCTAGGACCCCTCTTTTACACGTTTTCAACTGATTTGGGGCTGGAACACATAGTAAAACCCATTTTTGAAGTGTGTGTGTTGAACCCGTGTGTATGTGTTTGTGTGTGATTCGAATGGGTTTTGTTTTCGGGCTTATGTGTGCTTGAATGGTGTTGTGGTATGTGTTTCTAAGGTTTAGAATGGTTGATTTGGGCTTAGAATGAGTTTGGGAGAGCCTGGAGGCCGAAAATGGCAGATTGGGTTCGGGATGAACTGCATTCTGCACCAGTTAGGGCTAGGCGACTGAATGACATGCGACTAGAGGTCATGCGACCGAAAGGAATGCGACTAAGGTCCATACGCATGCAAGTCGTGCGACTGAGGTTCATTCACATGTGAGTCGTGCGATTGGAGTCCATACGCTCGTGAGTCGTGCGACTGAGGGTCATTCGCAAGGGGATTGTGCGACTGAGGGTCATTCGCATGGGGGGTCATGCGACTGAGGTCCATACACCTAGGTCCATCCGCATTAGGTCCATTCGCATGGGATTCATCCGCATTAGGTCCATTCGCATGGGATTCATCCGCATTGTGTCCATCCGCATGGGTTCAGTCGCCTGGGGAGGCCATGTGACTGAAGGGTGCCCACACGCCCAAGTAGGGCTTGTGTACCCAAGGGAACATAGTTTATTTACTGACTTTCAGGGGAAAGTGCAGATGTAAGTTTTGACGTGGAAAGTTCCCGGTAGTTCATGTAAGTTGAATTTTGAGACCATAGAGGTTATGTTGGGCATGATGATGATGATGTATGATGTTGTATGAATATGCATGATGTATGTTATGTATGTATGATGATGCTCTGTATGATGATGTTGACTATGTATGTTGATGTTCCTTATTACTATGTATGATTATTTTCCCTTGGCTTTACGAGGAATGTTAATGAATGAAATGAAAGTATTATGTAACGTAAAGTGGAAGATAATAAAAGAGGAACATGATGAATGAATGCATGCATTAATGAACGATGGAAAGTAACGAAAGTCTTGCAAGCCTTGTATGTCGGGACACGCCCCAATATAGGGTGTTAGCCCAACGGTGTGTGGGTTAGCTACCCCAGAAGGATGCACATCGGGGTCCTTCTTTGTGATTGACCATTTGTATAGAACCATTATTGCTTATCTTCGGTATTGTGGCCAGGGTGTTGTGCACCGTGATGGAAGGTCTATGATAGGCTTTGGCCCAGTACCAGCTGACGGAAAGGTATAACGCATGACAATGGTATACCTGAATTTTTACCTTCGGTACTGCGACCAGGGTGCTGTGTACCGTGATGGAAGGTCTATGATAGGCTTCGGCCCAGTACCAGCTGACGGAAGGGTAAAGTTCATGGTTTTGACAGAAAGAAAAGATGTAACGATGAACGAACGAATGAAAGTAAGAAAGTATGAATGAATGGAAGTTAATGGATGAATGATGAAGATAATAATGATATTATCTATGTGTACGTATGATGTATGACCACATGCAAAAGTAAAGAACGATTTTAAACGAAAGATAAAGTATTATTTATTATAAAACTAGAACTCACTCAGCAACGTTGACTTTTATGTGTTTCTAGTTGGCAGGTAATGATTGCTGAGGATGGAACGGGCGGCTACTCGGCTCCTTTTTGGATGGCATTCTTTTGTTTAAATGTTTTTGCATTGTAATGCGCACGAACGATGTTTTGAAATGAACGATTGTATTAACTTGCAAAAGCATTTACATGGAAATGAATGGTTGTTTTGATGTTTTGTTGCGATGTTTTATAAAATACGATTGTAATTATATCTTTTATGTGTGATGATTTACCAGCTGTAAGCGTCCTGGGAACGGGGCCTTACAAGTTGGTATCAGAGCCAAAGTTTAAGTGAAACGGGTAAATTTTCAAAATAAACCTTAACTTAAACTGAAAATGGGACGGAAAGAGAATGGGATGTCAATCTGAGTAGCTGTGTGCCATCAATTATTTTCTTAATGTTAATCGGTATTACGTGCGCATGTTATGTGGTTTATGTGCTGCTTGTAGATTTAGATACTGATGTAGTCAGGATAGATAATGCTCGAGGTATGAAGAGTAAAGTAAGTGGCTAATCACAACTGGCCACTGTTATTAGGGACTTACTATACTTAACATAAACTGAGCTGTTCCCTTGAATGACCGTGTTGGTCTTTAATTCTTTCAGTGTGTGTGAGGATGGCCGGTTGTAGATCTTCAAAAGCTTCGAGGGGTGGAGGTCGTGGTGGGCCTAGTGCTGAACCGCGACCCAAAAGAGGAAGGCCTAGAGTTGAAAAGGTGGTTAATGAAGAACCTGTGACCCCTCATCCGGAGGACGGTGATGAGAGTGCTAACTTGAGAGCCTCAGTAAAGGAGGCTGTTATGGAAGAAGTTCATCAGGTCATGCAGACAATCTTACCGTCTGTGGTGAATGAAGTTATCAAGGTTGTGAGGGAAGGAGAAAGGAAGGAAAGAAGTAGGCCCACAGGCGAAAGAGGACAGCCTGAGACTGAGACGGTTCTCTTTGATGATGAAGAAGAGGAAGAAGAAGAGCCTGCGCCGGAGGCGACACAAGGCTGTAACTATGGGGCGTTTTCAACGTTGCAAGCCCCCTACTTTTGATGGTAACGGCACTGCTGCTCTGCTCACCGATGGGTGAGAGAAATGGAAGCTGTTCTGAACATCAGCGAGTGCCGGGAGGATCAGAAGGTGAAGCTTGCTGCCCACTCTTTTGTGGACTCGGCTCTGTGTTGGTGGGACAATATAGTCCAAGCTGAGGGTAGTCGAGCTATTGGGAGGATGAGATGGCCCGAACTGAAGAAGTTGGTAATTGAGGAGTTCTGTCCTCATAGAGAAATGGACAAAGTTGAGAAAGAGTTCCTGCAACTGGAGGCGGGAACCATGACAAATCCGTACTATACCACCAAGTTCAACGAAATGGCACGTCTGGTGCCGGATGAGGTGACGCCTCTATCGCGGAAGATTTAGAGGTACATTCAAGGCTTGCCAGCGGATATTTGCAGGCACATGATCGCTGCCCGACCGAGCACGTTTAGGTCGGCGGTGGATTTGGCAGGGAGGTTGTATGATGAGAGAGCTGTGGTGGTGGTGGCTGAAGGTAGCAAGAAAGGGAGTGGTGAACGGAACTGGAATGGGAAGAGGTTTGGTCGGGGTGATGCCTTGATGGGTAACAAGAAGGCATGGGTGGACGACCGCCGTGTGGTCACATCGAGTGCGGGTTCTTAGAAGTGTGGTAGATGTGGAAAGGAGCATAGTGGGGAATGCAGGCTGGGGTCGAACTTGTGCTTCAAATGTGGGAAGATGGGGCATATAGCAAAGGATTATCGTATGGTCCGGTGTTTTAACTGTGGCGTGGAGGGCCACATGAGTAGGGATTGTAAGAAGCTGAGGGTTGAGGGTTCCAGGGTGATAAAGGCTGGAGGAGAAGGACAAGGGCGAGCGCTAGGGCGTTTACGATGACACAGGAGGAGGCTAGGACGGACCCTGACGTTGTGTCCTGTACTTTTCTAGTGAACCAAACTTTAGCTACTGTGTTATTTGATTCTGGTGCCAGTAGAAGTTTTATTTCTGCTGCTTTCTGTGCTAAGCTGCCTGTTAGTAGTAGACGTGTTGATGCGCCCTTTGATGTAGAAACTGCCATAGGTAAGTCTACTCGGATTTCTGAGATGATAAAAGACTGTGATGTGGAACTAGAATGTCATAGGTTTCCTGTTAGACCGTTTGTGATAACCTTAGGTGGTTTCAATTTGGTTCTTGGGATGGATTGGTTAGCGGACTTTGAGGCGAACATTGTGTGTCACAAGAAGATGATTCGTCTGACAGCGCTTGACGGGAGTTCGGTAACTGTGTATGGGGATCGGGTCACGACGGTCCCGAAAGATTTCAATAGCAGTGGTGGAAAAGTGCATGAGGCGTGGGTGTGGCGCCTACTTGGCTTATGTAAAGGATGTGGATACGCTAACACCACAACTGTCCGAGGTACCGGTTGTGTGTGACTTTCCAGATGTATTCCTAGAAGACTTATCAGGAGCGCCACCTGACCGAGAGATCGAGTTTCAGATTGCTCTGATATCGGGTGCCCAACCTGTTGCCAAGGCACCGTATCGGTTGGCTCCGACGGAGATGAAAGAGTTGATGGAGCAATTGCAAGAGCTGCTTGATAAGGGTTTATTAGGCCGAGTATCTCTTCTTGGGGTGCTCCGGTCTTATTCGTGAAGAAGAAAGACGGTAGTATGAGGATGTGTATTAACTGCCGCGAGCTGAATAAGTTGACGATAAAGAACCGATACCCCTTACCGAGAATTGATGATCTGTTTGATCAGCTCCAAGGTGCCAGTTGGTTTTCAAGGATAGACCTTCGATCTGGTTATCATCAGTTGAAGGTGAAAGAGCAGGATATCCCTAAAACAGCTTTTCGCACGCGTTATGGTCTACGAGTTTCTTGTCATGTCTTTTGGTTTGACCAATGCGCCACTTGCTTTTATGGATCTAATGAATCGAGTGTGTCGGCCGATGTTGGATAAATTAGTGATTGTGTTTATTGATGATATCCTGATTTATTCGAAGAGCGAGATTGAGCATGCCGGTCACATTCGGGAGGTTTTGGAGACGTTGAGAAGGGAGAAGTTGTACGCCAAGTTCTCCAAGTGCGCGTTCTGGTTGCGTGAGGTTCAATTCTTGGGTCATGTGGTGAATCCTGACGGGATTATGGTGGACTCGGCAAAGGTGGATGCGGTGATGCAATGGAAGTCTCCAAAGACGCCATCCGAGATTCGTAGTTTCTTGGGTTTGGCGGGCTACTACAGAAGATTCATCCAAGACTTTTCTAAGATCGCCTCTCCACTAACTAAGTTGACCCGGAAAGATGTGAAGTTTGTATGGGGTCAAGCTCAAGAGAAGGCGTTCGAGGAATTGAAGGCGAGATTGACTCAAGCTCCTGTTCTGTCATTACCCGATGGAAGTGAAGATCTGGTGGTTTATTCTGATGCTTCCTACTCGGGGTTAGGGTGTGTGTTAATGCAGAGAGGGAAGGTTATAGCCTATGCATCCCGACAGTTGAAGGTTCATGAGGTCAATTATCCTACTCATGACTTGGAGCTAGCAGCCATGGTCTTTGCGTTAAAGATTTGGAGGCACTACCTGTATGGGATGAAGTGCACAATATTCACTGACCACAAGAGCTTGAAGTTCTTCTTTGAGCAGAAAGATTTGAACATGAGGCAGAGACGATGATTGGAGCTCATAAAGGACTATGATTGCGAGATCCATTACCATCCGGGCAAAGCCAACGTGGTGGCGGACGCCCTTAGTCGAAAAGAGAAACCCGAGCCGATTCGGGTAAAAGCTTACCAGATTATCATGACCTCGGATGTGATGAAGCAAGTCAAGGAGTTCCAGGATGAGGCATTGAAAGAAGATCATCTTAACTCTGAAAGAATGAGAGGTCTGGTTGCGGAATTGGGTGAAAACACGCTTGGTGTTAGAACCCGATTTGGACGAATGTGGATTCCTCGTTTTGGGGATCTACGCAAGAAGATTATGGACGAAGCTCACAAGACTCGATATTTCATTCATCCCGGTGCCACAAAGATGTATCAAGACATGAAGAAAGATTATTGGTGGCCGGGTATAAAACGCGACATGGTGGAGTATGTGAGTAAATGCCTCACTTGTCTACAGGTGAAGGCCGAGCATCAAAAGTCGTATGGGAAGATCCAACCTTTGGATATACCAAAATGGAAGTGGGAGCACATCACCATGGAATTCATTACAAAGCTGCCGCGTACCCCGAAAGGGTATGATGCCATATGGGTGATAGTTGACCATTTGACGAAGAGTGCTCACTTCCTACCGATTCGCGAAACATATTCATCCGAGAGGTTGGCTGATCTATTCATCAAGGAAATTGTAACTCGTCATGGTGTGCCGGTGTCTATTGTGTCTGATCTTGAAACCCGGTTTACATCTAAATTTTGGAAGAAATTTCACGACGCGATGGGAACGAGGTTACATATTAGCTCGGCTTATCATCCCCAGACAGATGGTCAGTCCAAAAGGACCATTCAGACGTTAGAGGATATGCTTCGTGCTTGTGTTATCGATTTTGGAGGAAGTTGGGATGACCACTTACGGTTAGCTGAGTTCTCATATAACAACAGTTATCATGCCAGCATTGGTATGCCACCTTATGAGATGCTATACGATAGGAGATGCAGAACACCCGTTTGTTGGGGTGATATTGGTCGGAAGGAGTTAGGAAGCGTCGAGGTAATCGAGGCTACGACTGAAAAGCTTGAAAAGATCAAGGCCTTCATGAAGGCAGCCAAAGATAGACAGAAGTCGTATGCCGATAAACGACGCAGACCGATTGAGTTCCAGGTGGGTGACCGGGTTATGTTAAAGGTCTCACCTTGGAAGGGTATCATCCGGTTCAGAAGGCGGGGCAAGTTGAGCCCAAGGTATATAGGGCCTTTCCGAATCATTTCTCGGGTAGGAGAGGTGGCCTATAGATTGGAGTTACCAGATGAGCTAAGTGGAATTCACCCGACATTCCATGTATCTCATCTGAGAAAGTGCTTAGCAGACGAGGATATGATTGTACCACTGGAGGATATCAAGGTAGATGAACGTCTTAATTATGTGGAGCAACCAGTGGCAATCTTTGATCGAAAAGAGAAGAGGCTGAGGAATAAAGTGGTTCCTCTTGTGCGTGTACAGTGGAAGCACAGGAAAGGATCCGAGTCAACGTGGGAGACTGAAGAAGAAATGAGGCAGCATTACCCACGTTTGTTCGAGGAATAACAGGTTTCGGGGACGAAAATAAGGGGGGTGGACTTGTAACACCCAGATATTTTCTTTGAAGCCGACGAAAGAAGAAAAAGAAATAAAGTCCACAGTCGAGGGACCAAACTTGCCAAACGGAAAAAACTTGTATGAGTGGGGGTATAAGGGGGGGGGGGGGGGGGAAGGCAGCCCACACCCTCCCCCACACTCACAATTTTTCGGGTATAGAGAGAAAAGAGGAAGAAAAGTGGTCTCAAGCATGGTTTTCATGGATTCAAGCGTGAAAGTTGAAGTGTAGCGGGTTAGATTGAAGCTCTACTCGGAGGGGTTGTTTGTGTGAGTTCTAGGACCCATCTTTTACACGTTTTCAACTGATTTGGGGCTAGAACACATAGCAAAACCTGTTTTTGAAGTATGTGTGTTGAACCCGTGTGTATGTGTTTGTGTGTGATTAGAATGGGTTTTGTTTTCGGGCTTGTGTGTGCTTGAATGGTGTTGTGGTATGTGATTCTAAGGTTTAGGATGGTTGATTTGGGCTTAGAACGAGTTTAGGAGAGCTTAAAGGCCAAAAATGGCAGATTGGGTTCAGGATGAACGGCATTCTGCACCAGTTAGGGCTAGGCGACCGAATGGCATGCGACTGGAGGTCATGCGACCAAAAGGAATGTGACTGAGGTCCATATGCATGCAAGTCGTGCGATTGAGGTTCATTCGCATGTGAGTCGTGCGACTGGAGTCCATACGCTTGTGAGTCGTGCGACTGAGGGTCATTCGCATGGGGGGTCGTGCGACTGAGGGTCATTCGCATGGGGGGTCATGCGACTGAGGTCCATACGCCTAGGTCCATCCGCATTAGGTCCATTCGCATGGGATTCATCTGCATTAGGTCCATTCGCATGGGATTCATCCGCATTGTGTCCATCCGCATGGGTTCAGTCGCATGAGGAGGCCATGCGACTGAAGGGTGCCCATACGCCCAAGTAGGGCTTGTGTACCCAAGAGAACATAGTTTATTTACTAACTTTCAGGGGAAAGTGTAGATGTAAGTTTTGAAGTGGAAGGTTCTCGGTAGTTCATGTAAGTTGACTTTTGAGACCATAGAGGTTATGTTGGGGATGATGATGATGATGTATGATGTTATATGTTTATGCATGATGTATGTTATGTATGTATGATGATACTCTGTATGATGATGTTGACTGTGTATGTTGATGTTCCTTATTACTATGTATGATTATTTTCCTTTGGCTTTACGTGGAATGTTAATGAATGAAATGAAAGTATTATGTAACTTAAAGTGAAAGATAATGAAAGAGGAACATGATGAATGAATGCATGCATTAATGAACGATGGAAAGTAACGAAAGTCTTGCAAGCCTTGTATGTCGGGGCACACCTCAATGTAGGGTTTTAGCCCAACGGTGTGTGGGTTAGCTACCCCAGAAGGATGCACATCGGGGTCCTTCTTTGTGATTGGCCATTTGTATAGAACCATTGTTGCTTACCTTCGGTACTGTGGCCAGGGTGCTGTGCACCTTGATGGAAGGTCTATGATAGGCTTCGGCCTAGTACCAGCTGACGGAAGGGTATAACACATGACAATGGTATACCTGAATTTTTACCTTCGGTACTGCGTCCAGGGTGCTGTGCACCGTGATGGAAGGTCTATGATAGGCTTCGGCCCAGTACCAGCTGACAGAAGGGTAAAGTTCATGGTTTTGACGGAAAGAAAAGATGTAATGATGAACGAACGAATGAAAGTAAGAAAGTATGAATGAATGGAAGTTAATGGATGAATGATGAAGATAACAATGATATTATCTATGTGTACGTATGATGTATGACCACATGCAAAAGTAAAGAACGGTTTTAAACGAAAGATAAAGTATTGTTTTATTATAAAACTAGAACTCACTCAGCAACGCTGACTTTTATGTGTTTCCAGTTGGCAGGTAGTGATTGCTGAGGATGGCACGGGCGGCTACTCGGCTCCTTTTTGGATGGCATTCTTTTGTTTAAATGTTTTTGCATTGTAATGCGAACGAACGATGTTTTGAAATGAACAATTGTATTAACTTGCAAAAGCATTCACATGGAAATAAAAGGTTATTTTAATGTTCCGCTGCGATGTTTTATGAAATACGAATGTAATTATATCTTTTATGTGCGATGATTTACCAGCTGTAAGCGTCCCGGGAACGGGGCCTTACATTTTATATACATGATAATATGTTTGCATGGTAAATAGACTCAAGTGTTATGAGTCACATGGGGTAAGAATCTTAAATGGTTTAGTAAATTTAAAATAGTTGAAGATAAATCTGTACTAAGGATAGAAAATTAAAAACTTAGCTTATCATAGGATTTAGAAAAGTTAGGCTTGTATTTACATCTGGAAAACAATTGTTATTAGATTATGTGTTGTCTAGGTCAAGTATTCATGAAACTTATTAATGTTTCGTTTGATGTTGAATATGTTTTTATGATATCATTATCTTCTAGCAAAGTAAATTATGTTTCAAATTTATGGCATGCTAGATTAAATCATGTAAATATTTTAGAATGAAATAAATGTATAAGCTGAGCTTAATACGGACTATTGATATGAATATTAGTAAATGCCATATTTGTGAATTAACAACATGTCTAAGATAAGTTTAAAAGGAATTCGACTTGAATGATTTTTATAGCTAGTATTCACTATGTTATAAAACATATGTTATCACATTAAAATGATGGATATAGGGGAGGTAGATGTGATCCTTAGGATAAGGATTTAAAGGAGTATTAATATCTCCATGGCATACTTTATTATATTGAGAAAGTATTGAGAAAATTTTAATCATTGATTGTGTTCAAGATAATACTTCCATAGGTCCTAATATTTGACCTGTGTGTAGTCAAGGTAAATCTATTCAAAGATGAAATATTTAAAGTAATTCTTTATCCAATGTATGTTATGATTAGCACCTGACCTGGTATAGCTTATGCTTTGAGGTAGGTAGATTTACTAGTAATTTAAGAACATATTATTAGTAAGTTGTGAATAGATTGTTTAAATACCTGAAAAGTACCATGAACTATGATAAAGAATTTTTGGTAACTAAATGGATGTATATTTTCTCATGGGGAAGTTTACATCACTTGACAATGGAATGCGAGTTAGTAGTGTTAGGTCTAGCTACAGCTAGTGAGGAAGCTGAATTGCTAAGAAAATTTGATCTTTGAGATTCCATTGTGGTTAAAACCGATATCACAAATCTCTATCAAATATGATAGTGTTGGATAAGAATTATAATCAGATGTATAATGGAAAGTCTAGACGGTTATGTATTATACATAGCATGATTTATGAGCTCAACATGCGTGGTGTGATGTGTGTTGAGTTATTAAGATCTAAGTATATTTTGACTGATTATCTAACTAAAGAGTTAGGAAGAGATCTCGTGAATAAATCAGTCATACGAATGTGTGTAAAGTCCAATTTTAATATCTTATGTCAAGACTCCCAATTCCCATCTAATACAACGTTAAATGCTGAATTCAATGTGGTAAGCTTGCCATAAAGATAATTGAAACACATGAGTAAACTCATCCGAAAGTATGTGTTTAGACTGCAAGATAAAGGAGGTCGAAATTTAATTCCTTAATAGTGCATTGATAAATTGCAGTGCAGGTGCAAGAGTAATGAACTACCTATACGAATATGAAGTTTAGCCGCTTCAAGAAGCTTTGGACTTGAGCTTTGATATATTCTTTGAAGGATTAGAACACAGGCTAGTAAAATATTGTGTCAAGTGGAGTATGGATTTATAGACGTATATATATGTTACCTACAAGTATTTAATTGGATAACTTGGGTTCAATTCATTGTGATACCCAATTATTCTAATATTTGTATCGTGTAATGTACTAAATTGAAAACTCAATCCGCAGGACATTTTCATTTATGTATACATTTGTGTTTTGTGAGGATGGTTAAGTTAATCATGGATATCACTAAAATGGGGGAGGAATGTTGGTAATTTTAGTGTTATCAACAGATATTTTAGTGTGTTGGATTAACTTGTTAATCGAGGAAATAACGTTTCAATATTAAATGAGTTAGGTGTCGCGGGAGTGCGAGCTCGATTTAATTCTAAGCGTTATTTGAGCTGAATTAATATTAAGTTTTAAATATTGGGTTTTAATTATTTTGTTTGACCACAAAATTATAGGGTCAAATGTTGTTGTGGGCTTTTGATACATTTAAATCACAAAAGAAAAATAAAATAGACAGAGAGTTTTGACCTAATAATCTCTCGATTAAAAACACAAAATAAAAGAGGGGATCTGCACTTGTTTTTTCGATCCATGGAAAAGAAAAATAGAGGATAAAAAGCAGTTCTCTTATGGTTACGAGAAGAGAGGCCAAAAAATCATCACAAATTTCTTTAAGAATCCTTCTCCATCAAGAGCATTCTCTGTCTAATCCGATAAATCATTCGCGTGTAACCCGCGAAATAGGTTTATCTGATAGTGTTTTACAATTTAGAGAATAATCCAAGTTGTTTAAATGTTTGAAGATTGAATCTAATTAGGGTATGTTTTCGTTCTTTTTGTGTTTGATTTCTTGTTCAAGACCCACAAATTTTACCACAGGTTGTGCATTTAATTTTGGCTTTACATGGCTACAAGTGGCTAGTGACATGGTAATGTTTTTCATTTTGCTTGAATATACTTGTTGTTAAGACTTTCCTTTTGCATTTCACGCTATTACCTTCTTGGGTTGTTTGTTTTTGTGTGCAGTTGTCACTTACGCCTATTTTGTTTCTATTGATTCGAATATGATCTGATTAATTATCTTTGTTCTCTGGCTTTGATGATTTCTTATAGGTTCAAAGACTCTTTTATTGTTCTATCTACCGGCGAGGCAAGAGCGGTATTTACATAAAACGAGAATTCTTACCCACGCGTTGTTGCGGGGCCGTACGGTTGTTATATGATGGCATTGATTTTTTTTGCTCGGTATCAATTACATTTTTCATGATACAAGTATGTTACCGTTAATTGATATAACATACAATAGCATGTTACCGTCACTCGATATAAGAGACAATAGCATGTTATTGTCACTTGATATAACATACAATTCCCAAAGAGATACTCTGTTTTGAGTACAACTATTATATCACGATACTGACTTTCTTCAATAGTCTCATTTCTCGCGTATCATCACATTACCATCAATCGATATAACCTACTTTGTTTCTAAGAAAACTTATCCTTGAACACTAAGGAAAAAATTAAATAAAATCACAAAGTATTATGTTTTAATTAACAAACAAAACTTGCTGTAAAAATAAAAATTAATAAGTATCAGCCAATCAGATTGAAAATCTAAAAGTTTGAGGTTCTAAGTTGTAAATAAAGAATGTCTAAATTGCAAATATGAGGTGGTAGAAAGTTTTGATTTTGTATTTTTAGATGGGAATGGAAAGATGGAGAAATTAAAAGGTGACAGTTGAGGGGTACGTTTTGTTATAAAAACATGAAAGAGGGTTCTTTTTTACTAAGTTAAGCAAACGAACCTGAGGTTCCAAGACAAATTTCTTAAAGGTTAGAGGTTAAAAACCACTACAGCAAAGTCAAACTTGTGTTCAAGCTTTTGTTACACTACTTATATATAATAGTTGATTTATTATAAAAGTAATAAAAATTCTACTGATCTTACCTTTTTAAGAGTATAATATTTGGCCTTTAACATACTTAGCTCTTGGTTTGCAACCATGTTAGATAATCTTTCTTGGTCTACACACAAGTCTAAGCCTATGTGTGCCAATTACGAGATGCGGTTGATTATCTCTGTTTTCTAAGTTTGATGACTTGTTACAAGTTAAAGAACTCTCTGATTATTCTATCTACTTGCGAGACAAATATTATAGTTATGTGAATGTTTGGCGTTTCACATACTTACCTTTTTGTTTGCAGCCATGGTAGATGATTTTTTTCCCCTTCGGATACAAGGCTAATTAAGCCTGTGCATGCCAACTAAAATGTGGCTAATATCATATTTATCACCAATTCCTAATTTTACAATGTTATTATTGCTAATTTTACATGTATTTAAGGTTGTGGTACTACCATCTTCTTGCCATGTGGCCTTCCTAAAGACAATTAATATGCTGGCTTTTTATTCTTTTCATGTTGCCTTCCTTCCTTTTATTGTTTTGTCTACTGGTGAGGTAAATATGGTATTTATATGAATTGTTGGTCTTTTATATAATCACCTTTTGATTTCGACCACAACGCAAAATCTTTCTCATTTAGATTCAAGTGTAAGCATATGTGTACCAACTAAAATGTGGTTGTCATCATATTCGTCACCATTCCTTTTTATCCTTATTCTTTGACAATGATGTTGTTTAAAGAACTGTGAGATTGTTATGTCCAGTGGCTAGGCAGGTAGGGTGTTTAAGTGGATGAATATGTTTCCACACATTGAACTCTTACTTTGCACCCACATCAAGTAGTTTCTCTTTCTTCATATACAAGTATATGCTATGCGTACCAACCTAAACATGGCTACCATGGTTGCCACTACATAATATATGCAGGACCATTTAAGGGATGATAAATACATTCAGTCTTACAATGAGGAGAGTGTTTATAACACTTAACAGATCAAATAGGAAACCATGACAATATATATGATACTAAGAACACAAACAAACAATGAGACAGAAACTTAAGAACAACAGATGAATATAGTTTTTAAGGATAAAATGTATTGCTCTCAAGTTCTTTTACAAATGTTACAAAGCATAGGAAAAAGATACAAGGACCTGAGAACTTTATACTACAATCCTAAAGCCGACCATACTTTGAAAGTCAGCTGAAAACACTAATATAGACAACAAGATCAATGTAAAGTCAAAAGGCAGATTGCCTTTTGACTAGTGACTATGACATGCATAGCTCACATTCTAATATATTACAAAAAGGATAAAAATACATAAAGTAGAAAGTTACAGACTTAAGACCTCAATGTATAGTTGCAAAAGCATGGATCTTTTCACCAACTTATGCAAGTTGGTGAGTCTTCAGAGTTGCAGCGAAAAGTGGGTCAGCTTTATGAGAGAGTGAGATTGGTAAACTTGTTTTGAGAGCTTTATGCGAAAAGTGAATGCATGTAGGAAACACTTTGGTTGTTTTGGGTGCAATAATCATCGAACAAAGCGCATGATGAGAGAGTGAGATTGGTAAACTTGTTTTCAAGAGTGGCGGCTCGGGCATGCTTGTCGGTGATGAAGACTTCCTTATTTGTAACCATGTTTCTTTTGCAGTGAGATCTTTGTCTGTTACACGCTTCAAAAGATCGTCTAACTCAAGCCATGCTTGATATTTGTCATCGGTTTCGGGTGGTGGAGGTGTGTTGTCGATGTGAGACATAACTTGGTAGGCTCTGGCATTGTTTTTGAAGATTCAAACCCATGTTGCAAATGTGACTTTCTTGCCATCCAAGGTTCGAACTTTTCTATTGATGTTGGTAACGGAATATGCGGGGTGAAGGGTTTGTTTTTATGTATTTTTTGGTGATGATGTTTCATCGTCATTGGCCATGGTGGGAGGTGGTGGCCGGAAAAAAAGTTAGGGTTTTGGTGTAGCTATGATAACCATGATAGAATGTGAATGTTTTTATTGATTGAATGATCTGCACGAGAGATACAAAGGATATATATGCTAACAAACTACCCAAGACTTTACCTACAAACTAGGAATAACAAAGGCATAAAATAAACTAAAATAATAGTTTTGATAATTTTCGTAATATATTTAAACTAGGAACTTTTCCATTCACATCATAAACTTACATGCATTCATATAATTCATCATTATACTTATCATAGAATACACAAAATACACCGTATGTTCATGAATTCTATATTTATCATTAACTTAATCAATATGCTTTTTCCTAATAATATAGACTGTAATTCTTATCAACAAATAATCGGTTATAAGCGTTGTAGAACATTATATGTAATGTGTCCTAACATAAACAATTGAGTCAAAGTTTATCATTAAAATTCATGTACTTCACAATATCTAACTCATATAAGTGTCTATTTTTATTTTCTTTTGGTCATAAATAATTCTTGATTAACCAAAGTGATTGGAGGACACTAAATTTACCAACAGATTCTAGGATAATGATTTTGGATTATTGATTTCTAGTGTAAGGATTCGTTTGTGTGTTTCAGATGTATGAAATCTGGATTTGGATTGTCGATTGCTACTATACATTATGTGTGTTATTTGCATATGTATGTGAATTGATGATGTTCACATTGTGTGTGTTTTGCATGCTTGTGATGATGTCCGAGGTGAGAAATATACTCTTCATCTCTGTTAAAAGAAGAGAATTTTGAGAACCTAAAAAAAATACAACTGAAGGATGCCACTTTCATCTTGATTTTTTTATAAGTGTGTATACATTTTTCCCCAAAACTATATTATTAAAATAATTTTATTATTAAAAAAAATTAAATCGAAGAGCATTGATCCTAATATTTTTATAACTGAAAACTTTTAATGGTACATGGGTTGCATGTGTTGTGGGACACCTCTTGATATAACAAAGAATTTGATGCTAATAATTGGATAGTGATAAAATCGTGTTCATATGGAAAAGGACTGATATGAAGTTCCATTTCGGTTGTAAGATTTCCCACATGGGATGGTCAATGATAATAACTATTTAGCCATAGTGTCAATGCCAATAAACGAGCCTATACAAAATTTACATTTATGCAAAACTTAGCAATACCTTGTGCAATTAATCTTGCTTTGTCTCTAGTTACAATTACAGTTTCATCTTTCTTATTTCTATAAACCCAGTTTATATAAATAGCATTCCATGTGTGACCCCCCGGTGTCTGTTCATATAACCCGATCCAGTTTTATTTATTGTTTATGCAATAAAACATTTGGAATTCTATGTTATATTGTTTGTTTTATTATACATACAACTATACATGATAACTCATAGTTTTATAACATGACTATCTTTGCTTTATAACTTTACTTGTGCAACTATCGTGACAATGTATGCTTTAACGTTTACATGAATAATATCCATATGACTTGATGATGGTGATTAGAAGGCTAAATTAGTAATATCATAAAGTTCTTATATATTTATAAGATATTTAGAGTTTATTTTATTATTAAAGTTCTTAAAATTTTATAAAAGTACACATATGCTATTTTTGTGCACATGCACAATAAAACTATACTTTTATAGACTCTCATCCTTAATTTAATAGAAAGTATTAATCATAATAATTTTATAAAAGTTTATAATTATTATACTTTTATAAAAAAAATACTAACTATTTAAAAGTCTTTAGAATCCTCCCAAAAATAATCTTTAATTTTACAACTTTAATACAAACATTTTATAAAAATTAAATTTTATAAACATTTCACCATTTTTATAAAAATTGAAAGACGAAAACCCTCTCCCCTTTGACTCATTTATAACCCACCTATAACTCACCCAACCTTAATTGTGCTTATAAAATTTTCTTATTCATAACCCCCATTTTCCCACCTATAAATACTTAACATTTGTCATCATTTTATTGTATCAACTCTTGTTCTCAAGTTACAAAAGAGTTCTTCTTCACCCTCTACAGAATCTCAAGAAACTTTCAGCCCCAACCCACCATTGAAGCCTTTAGAAGTTTCAAGTCCGTTCATCGTTCTTAAGGTAGCAACCACATTTTTAATTTCATTGTTCTTATTATCCTTTTAATTGTAAATAACTAGAAACAACTTTATAATCAAACTTCTCATGTTTTTCTTCAACTATAACCCTTCTATTATCATATATACACTCAGTAACCTTTATTGTACGCTTATTATTTTTAAACCCTAAAAGGTTCACATAAGTGCTACCTTTGATTGTGGACAAAATCTTTTACAATTTCAAACGACCATAACTTGGTCATAATCAATCAAAATTAAAAAACTCAGATTTTATAAACAAGTTCATAGAGTTATCTTTCCAACCATAGTTTACAATACTTCTAAAATAATTCCATTAGACGTCTCTGTAACAACCTTTACAAAGTAAGTGCATGACACACTCCGACCGACGACAGAATCATCGGAGCGGACAAATGTGAAACAATTGTTCATAGCTCATGGAATTAAATAAGTTGAAATAATATTAAATGTCATTTTTCATTGATTAATACTAAACAAATAAATCATTACAATACAATCAAGATTCAGACAAAAACATAAAGTCTTTAGTTAAACTAGGTCCAAGTCCTATATGAGCAAGAAGAATTCCTCAAGTAGTAATCCTGAAACATGTTAAAAATACGGGGTCAACATATAATGTTGGTGAGTTCCCATTAATTTGTACATACGTATGAAAACGACGTTTAAGAGGCAATTCATTTCATAGGTTAAGAAATATTGCAAGAATATAGATAGCATAATGATACAATCAAACCTTGACAAAGATATCCATTACAAGTTACAACGATTAGCTAAGTGTACTTGGTTACCATGATGAACAAGTCATACGTCATCAGGAGCCGGCAATAACCTCGGCTTTAGCACCAAATAGGCTTGTATCTATGACGTGGCTAGGCTAGCAATAATTAATGATTGTTTTACAAGATGCCTATCATATAAGACTCACAAGTATCTCAAATAACCATGACAAGTTTATAAACGAATTGCTTGTGCATTACAAGTTTCAAGATGTTTTACAAGTGTAAATTTATATGCTTAACATGTTTCACACCAAAAGGTGTGAAATAAAGTAAAAAGGGCATGAAAAACTCACATTGTATAATGATGATTGTAGAGTACATAAGGAAGCTTAGATGTTCAAGAGTCAAAGGTGATGTCCTAAAGGATAAAAAAAACAATAACTTGAGGTCGGAATTCATTACAAGAAGTTAGGACATTTAGAGAATACCAATAAGCGAAAGGTAGATTGAAAAAGGATTATTGTACCAAATTTAGATTCTGGACAAAATGTTTGGTACGTGTTTGAATAGATTTTAAAAATAGCAAACGGTTTCATAAATTTATAAAAATATACAGTTTACTAGTTCAGAGTCTCCCGGACAACTTTCGTTCAAAAACATTTTTATGAAAAGATCCGTAAATAGGCCAAATCATCAGCACTAGACAGAAGGTGCTGAAATGCGCACTTATCTTGTGAAGGCTATTGTTGAGTCGTCCGGTTGAGTTTAAAGATGTATAAACTATCGTTAAAAAGTTAATTCAATGAACTTAACATTGGTGTCTGATTTTACTGAAATTTAGTTTGTTATGACCAAGTTATGGTTAGTCGAAGTCAGATTATATTCTGCCAAATATATAGTAAGGCACTTATGTGCACTTTTAAAATTGCTAAAGCATGAAACGGGTTAGAACAAATTTATTATATAGATATATGGTCTATTAGACTTCATTGAATTATATAAAAAATATTCCAAGTCTTTGGCATAGCCATCATTTAGAGAAATAATATTGTGGAATAACCGAATGCGGCGGCATAGCCGTCCATATGCAAACGGGATTCTTTGTGTACGTTAGTTTGTTCTTAGCTTGATTTAGGAATGTTAGTGATTGTTATAAGGTTAGTTAAAGTTAGATGTTAATGATCAAATGATAATGATTAAAATTAAAAGAGATTTAGTAGAAGGAAAAATAAAAATAAGAACATGAGAACAATTGAATGTTAGGATGATTGAAAACAATATAGATATACATAATATAAAAACAATTATAAGGTTACCTTAGTATTAAAAAATTCTTGAAATTACTTGTAAAAAAAATTCTTGAATTTGATCAAAACCAAAGGATGAAAGAAAGATATGTGAGTGAAATTTTTGGAAAATGAGCAAAAGAAAAATGAGGCCCAAAGCTTGCTTTTATAGTTGAGGTTAGGAGCAGGTTATGAATGGTGTTAATGGTGAGTTACGAGTCTTTTAAAAGGGGGTTATGATTGTAATTTGAAATAAATATAAGATTAAATAATTTAAATAAATAAAAGAATAATTACAATTTAAACTTTAAATTTATTAAGACTTTAACTTAACAACTTATTTTTTATAAAATCTTCATAGACTTTATAAATCTTACAAGAACTTGTAATTTGATTATTTATTTTAGTTGAATATTTTAAAATTTTATAGATATTAATAACCTTTTAACATTTATAAAACTTATTCTATAAATTATGAAATTATTATATATTGATTAAATGGTATAATAAATAAAAATTGAACAATAATATTCATAAAATTAGTTAAATGATACATTTAGTGCATTTTGATTTATCAAAATGAATTAATAACTTAATAATGAATTTTTTTCAACGTATGAAAATTCAAAATGAGTTCGGGTTTGGGTTTATAATTTGAAAATGGGTGGTTGTTAAAGTCTACCCTACTTTAGGAAATTTTGTCCCGAAATTTAATTACGAGAAGACTGATTTCATGAATATGAGGAGACTTGGATTTCATTTCATGTTCACAAGTGAACTCTTGGGAACGTTTAAATTCAATGAGTTTTGACTATGATGTTTTACTACACTTTAGTTTGTTCGATTTCATGATTCATGATTTCATGGGTTTCTTCACAATGTAGATAAGATTATCAATTTGATTAGAAACTTTTTTGGCTTTCAAGCTTTTGCATTTCAGACGGTGCAAGACGATTAGGAAGGTTTGGTAACGAGTGAAGCACCAAACATTAGATCAATACGAGACTAAGCTTGACGAACATGAGAAATATGTTTAAGATACTTTTGGATGAAATACGACTCCAGAGAAGCTTTCTCGAAGCAGACAACTTCCGCATGGTTCATAGATGACACTGCTATTTTAAAGTTGCATTAACATGAGGTTGATACGGGAATCATGTTTGTTAAGATTAAAGATATAGTTCAGAATAAGAGGATTGCATGACCGGTGAAGGGTATGCACTTACAACACAACAACACAATGAGGAGAGTTTCTTAGAACACTTAACAGATCAAATAGGGAACTGGTTAACTTGTTAATGAAAGATGCTAAGAACACAAGTAAATATGAGACAAAACAAGATTGCAAACAATACAAGTATTTGGTTTTCAAGAATGCTGTATATTGCTTCTCAAGTTCTATTACAAGTTACAAAGCATCAATGAAAAGTTACAAGTACTTGAGATACTTTATACTACATCCTACAGACGGCCATACTTTGAAGGCCAGCTGGATACAATTGACCAGATAACTACAAAATCAAATGTAGAGTCAAAAGGCAGATCTGCCTTTTGACTTGTGACTATGACATGCCATAGCTCACATCCTAATATATTACAAAAAGGATAAAAGTACATAAAGTAGAAAGCATGGACTCAAGACCTCAATGTATAGTTACCAAAAGCATGGACCTTTCACCAACTCATGTAAGTTGGTGACTTTACAGAGTAGCAGCGAAAAGGTGGTCTAGCTTTATGGTAAAGTACATCAGATAAAGGCATATCTCTAAAAGTCTTCGGAAGAAATCTGTCTTCACTCTTTGGCTTCAGAAGACTTTGTCTTTGAAGCTTCGAAAGACTTCACTTTTGGCTTCGGAAGATGTTGGTCTTGGCTTCGGAAGATTTTACACTTAGAATATTTCTTGTGAATGTTGTAAAACTTCCGAAGCATTTCTACTTCTGTTTTTAATGCATGCTTGCAGAGAGATTTTGGATGTTTTGCCTGCATCAGACTTATAGGAATCCTTACAAACTCCCCCTAGGCTGATGCTACCAAAACATTTAGAAGACCTTCAGATATTTGTGGTCTTCAGGACGATGATGACCATACCCTTCTTCATCAGATGGTCAGGATCACTCAGACTCTCATAATATCTTCTCATCTGTATAGACATTTTCAACACCTTGATCTCTGATCACATGCCATCTTTCTGGATTAGTAGTGAAGGTCCATGATAAGATGGGTGTCTCAGCTGCAAGAGGTGTAGAGGTGGATGATTCAGGCTTCTTCTTCTTTGACTTTGGTTTGGAAGCCATCCTCTTCTTCCTCTTAGAAGACTTTAACTGATAAGACTGGTCGCATCACCTTGTTGATCATCCTTGTCTTTCTCAGTTGGATGTTCCTCCCTCACAGGTTCAGAAGGAGAGGGAGTTTGACCCTGCTATGGATCAAAAGATGAAGCTTGCTGAGGCTCAGCAGGAGGTTCAGGTTGTGTTGTCTCAGGTTGTTCAACCTTAACCTCCACTTCAGGTGGGATTTAACTTGGAGGAGAGTATAAGTCAATCAGCTCTCCACTCTTGATCTTCTGTTTGATTACCCTGATATGCTCATCCATTGTGGATAGAGACATAGTGCCAAGTCTCCTTTCGGAGAATCCATACAACTTCAAGAAGCTCATCATCCTTTGTCTGTCAGCAGACTTCTTCACACTCTTTTGGATGATGGCTCTTGACTTTGCGGCATCTCCCCTCATCTTTTTCTTTGTTGTCTTTTGTTCTTTGAGCACTTGAAGTTCAAGCTGTTTGAGATACTCAAACTCAATGTACTCAAAGGACAAGGGAAGAAATGCAGATCCTGATAGAGACCTGTGGCACTCAGGTAGTTGATCATGTTTTGCCTATCTGTTTCCTTGTCTACCTGAGGTTCTTGTGTAGCAGCCACGTCCTCCTGCACAGGACTTTCCTAAACTGGGGAGAGAGTTGGAGCATGCTTGTATAACCTTTTCTGTCTCTTCTCCTCTTTGAATTGGAGAAGTAACCTTGCATCCTCTGCTTCCTTCATCTCTCTTGACACTTCCATATCAGCCAGTTCATTTAATTGCTCTAAGGGGAGAGATATAATCTCATCTATGTCATAGTTTGTTGATACATGTATGTCCCTAGATCATGATATGAAATGTAATAGATCTTGTTTATCTGATTCTGATGTAATTTGAAATGATTAATGAAATGATATTGATTGTTTGTGATTTGTAATGTCTAATATTTCATTAATGAGTCGATATTGAATTGGTTAATTAGGTTTGTGATTGTTTGAATGGTTACATATAATGTTATATTAATTAATACATTCAAACTTAACTTAATGAAGTTCTCATGCGAATGGCCCATGCGAATGGACCACACGCATGAATAACTTCATACGATTGACTCAGTCGCACGACTGAACCAGGAGACTGGATCAGTCGTATGATTGACACATAAGATTGGCTCAGTCGCACGACTGAACACTCAGTCGTGCGGATGAATCAACCGCATGGTTCAATCGCACGACTGAACCATACTTATGGTCCAGTCGCCCGAATGAACAACACTAACCTATAAATACAACCCAATTCGTGGAAAAACGTAAGCATTCATTCCATTACGACCCCAGACGTACCCTAGCCGTCCAGAAGCCTCCCAAATCGTTCTCCAAGTTCACAGAACACATTAGATCGATTCCCAATCGACTTTTAACGTTAGATTCAATTCTTGATTGATTCTTCGTGTGCTCTCACTGATTGGATCGCCAATCAAATAGGATTCCGCACTATTTGATCTGGTTTACACGCTAATCACTAGGTATTTCGTTCAAATACCAGGTCCTAACAAGTGGTATCAGAGCCTTGGCTCTTGATTACGTGTGATTCAATCAAGATTGCATAAAAGTTTGTGTTTTTACATTAAAAACACAATCTTTGGTGTCAAAAGTGATCTTGGACGTTCCCTGCTCATCAAAGTTTGGTTTCTACGGACTTAGGCGATTAGACCTTGCGAAATTTCGAATTTTTACGGCTAAAACACGTTTAACCTAGAAATTTTCGCAAAACAGTAGCTTCAGTCGCACGAGTGACCCATTCGCACGACTGGACTTCATTCGCAGAGCCCAGACGCACGATTGGACCTAGTCGCATCTCCATTCGTACGATTGAACCGTTCGTTCGTATTGCTCATACGCATCAGCTTCATTCGCACGACTGAACCAATCGCTTAGTTCAGCCGCACGATTGAACCAGTCGCAAAGTTCATACGCACGACTAGACCATTCGCATCCTTTAGTCGCACCAGTGACAGTTTGTTTTATTAGACTTAAAGTTATTCGCCATGGAAGATCAAATGTCAGCCTTTACTGCTGGGAAGGACTCTAGGATACAGAACATGCTGTTGCTTGAGAGTGAGGTGGGTAATCATAATAAACCACCAAAGCTCTTGACGTTAGATGAGTTTCCCCACCGGAAAAAACGATTTGAGATCTACCTCAATGGAGTGGATCTGAATCTGTGGGAAGCCATCGAGATTGGATATAGTACACCGGTGGGAGCTGATGGAGTTAAGCTAATGTTAGGAGGGATGACGGACGCGCAGAAAGTTAAATACAATGCAGAGAAGAGAGTTTATGCATTGATTACACAGTCTATCCCCAAATTCATCTTCCACCAGTACTCAGAGAATAAGCAGTCCAAGAAACTATGGGATGAGCTAGAAAAGAGGTACGACGGGAATGCTTCGTTGAAGGCAATCAAGGCTAAGGAGTTAAAGAAGGAATTCGATAACTTCTCATTGATGGGAAACGAGAGTTTAGACGACGTTATAGATAGATTCTACCATCTGATGAGTGAACTGCATACACATGGGGTGGCTACTACCATGGAAGAGAAAGTTACTAACTTTGCAGACGGATTGCCTAAAAAGTGGGCTTCATTCGTGTCTAACCTGAGACAGAATGGAATGCTGGCAAAGCTGGATATTAATGACTTCATTCTTAAGTTACGAGAAGAAGCACTTAGGATGAAGTACAGAGCTCAGAAGTCTTCGTACACTCAAAATCCAGCTTTGTACAATGCCACGCCTCAAGCTAAGACATCTGGAGCGCCTCTCCAGACTGCATTTGTGTCTAGCTCATCGGGTCCTTCACATGCTTCTCCTTTAGGATCAGACACGTCGGGGTCTTGTGGTACCCACTATATTTGATCTGAAGCAAGTGCTACTAAACTGAAGACAGAGAACCTTGGTAATGTGACTGTGGAAGTAGCTCGAGAGCATATGGATCTTTTGGCTGTAGTGGTTCATTCTTATGATGGACTTGTTGCCGGGAAGATTGGAAGCTGCCATCTGGCAGACGAGGACTACGAGCAGGTGGACGAAATGGAGCTTGAGAGGATGGACATAATGTGGGCCTTAGCTAGTGCTGTCCGGAGGGCGAAGAAGTTTGTTAAAAATACCGGACAGAACTTGGTAGCTACTAAGGATACCACATTTGGCTTTGACAAGAGCAAAGTGACCTGCTTCAACTGTGGAGAGAAGGGGCACTTCAAAAGAGAATGTGTCAAGCCTAAGAAGACGGGTAACGGGAACCCTTTCTCGTCCTTCACTCGCCAAGACAAGAAAGCTACCAACTCTACTTCATCAAGCAAGGATCCAAAAGCCTCGACTGCTCATGATGATGAAGGACAGGATTGGAGCTTTAGTTTTGTCTCACCAGGGGAATCAAACATTGCAAGTGTAGAAGATATTGATGATGATTCCGCGAGTGAAGGAGATCTAGCAGTTGAGATAGCAATGTCAAATATTGAAGAGACAACTGCAACTGAGATCAGTTACAAGCCTAAAGAGGAGACTACCACGTCTGAGACAGAAAAGACAGAATCAACCAGAACCAGAGACATCTGATGCTGCGTTGATGGCTAACTCTTCTGAACCAACTCAGGTAAGTACCACTGACCAAATGTTTGATAATCATGCTTGTTCTGATTGTGATACTTTTAGGAATAGCATAGATGGAAAATTTGCTAGGTTATTAGATCATAATGATAACTTAGTAAAAGATTTGCAACTGTGCACTGAGGCTAATAGAGTATTAAAACAAAATGAGCATAGTTACAAAGAAAAGATTGACCTTTTGACTAAACAGCTTAGGGAAACTGAAGTAGTTGTATTTAATCAAGCTAATGACATTAGGTACTATCTAAACTCCCTAGAAGACTCTAAGAAGCAAAAGGCAGTTCTAGAAGTAGAAGTAAACTCATTAAAACAAAACTGCACAGTTGGACAAGTTCTTCACATATAGTCCAACACTTAGTGAGAGAAAGGAATAACGGGGAGGGTTTGGGTTACAAAGTGGTTCCACCACCACCTGAGACCTTGATGAACACTAAGAGTAGACCAATTAATAATAACCCCATCAAGGATCATGTGGTGTCTACTCCTCTTGTTAGTGATCCAGATTCCTCATGTTCATCTATCGAATCTAGAAACAAACAAAAGGAGGCCACTTCAAAGGCAAAGGGAAAATTGCCTTGTGTTAATCTGGAAAAGGAATTTGAAAAGGTTAACTTAAAGTCAGGGTCAAACAGAGTCAAATCAGAACCTAAAAAGACTTCTAATGTTAATCTTTCACATGTTTCAAGTCAAAAACCAGTTAACCAAAAAGAAAAAGATGTTAAACAGGTTAAAACAGTTAACTTTGTTAAACCAGAGAAAACATCAAAAGCACCAGAGTCAAAACCTAAAGTGATTGATGTTACTAGACTGTCACAAACTGCTCCACAAAGAAAGTTTAATCATAAAGTTGATAGCAGGTCGTGCTACAACTGTGGAGAATGTGGACACATTGCTTCCTATTGTCCTTTCTATCAGACACCTAGGAAGAAGATTGAACTTCAGGACTCAAAACCTAGGTCTTCTAATAGGAGTTCTTTAACTCCACCTAGAAGAATTAGTGAACCTAAAGTTCAACCCGTTAGCCAGTCAACTGTTTATTACAAACAGGCATTGCACAAATCTGGCTTATGGAAAGAGAAATCATCCTTTGTGTCTGATAATGATGACAAGAAGGAACCTGAGCTACCCTCACCTCTAAGGGTCAATGGGTGAAATTTATGATGTGTGATGCCTCTGGGAAACCCAAGCCAGTAAAGGCTTGGATTCCTAACCTAAACTGATCCTTTACTTTGTCTGTGCAGGGTGTTCGATACAGTGCTGAAACTAACACGTGGATTGTAGACAGCGGAGCATCCAGGCACATGACAGGAAATAGGGCCCTTTTATCAAACGTCAAGCAAATAAAGGGAGGGCATGTTTCATTTGCTGGAAACAAGGGAGGATATATCACAGTCCAGGGAGAAGTGGGGAATCAGAAAGTTAAGTTTGATAAGGTGAACTACGTTCAATAACTTCAAAATAACTTACTTTCTGTTTCCCAAATCTGTGATAAGGGATTTAAAGTCATCTTCGACAACAAGAAGTGTTACGTGCTCAAGAAAGACTACGTGATCCCACAGGACCAAGTTCTGATGACTGCTTCAAGATATAAAGACCTTTATGTCTTGGATTTGTCAACAGCTTTTACAACGGATCATGAGGTTCAGTGCTTTCTGTCTAAAGCTACTGAGAAGGATTCCATCTCCTGGCATAGGAGAATGGGACACATTAGTCAAAGGAAGATGAATCACTTGATTCAGAAGGATCTGGTGAGAGGAGTTAACGTCAAGAACTTCCAGCTTCCTGACTTTTGTGTAGCTTGCAAGAAAGGCAAACAGACGAAGAAGTCTCATAAGGAAAAGAAAGTTCATTCAATAGAACTTCCTCTTGAACTTCTTCACATGGATCTATTTGGTCCAGTCAGTACAAAGAGCATTGCAGGCGACTTGTACTGTTTTGTGGTCACTGATGACTACTCAAGGTTCACTTGGGTAATGTTTCTGAAATCCAAATCAGAAACATTTGAGTCATTCAAGGAGTTAGTAACCACACTGGAATCTCTCTACAAGCTGAAGGTTAGACAAGTACGCTCAGACAACGGGACAGAATTCAAGAACCAGTGGATGGAGGCATACTGCAAGGAAAAGAGAATTGTGCATCAATTCACTTCTGCCTACACGCCTCAGATGAATGGCGTTGCTGAGAGAAAGAACAGAAGCTTGATAGAGACAGCACGGACTATGCTGGCAGACTCGAAACTGCCTATCCAATTCTGGAATGAGGCAGTGGCGAATGCATGTTATACACTGAATCGAGTTCTGATTGTCAAGCGCCACGGAAAGACATGTTACGAGCTACTACAAAGACGCAAACCGAATTTGGAGTATCTCGAACCATTTGGCGCGCCGTGCACACTTCTGAAGAAGACACAAGAAGGCAAATTCAGCGAGAAGGCGGATGAAGGAATCTTTCTAGGATACAACATACCGAACAAGCGAGTTTACAACAACTCAACGGGTCTAGTAGAAGTGTGGTGTAATGTTGACGTTCAGAGATATACCACACCACCTACTTGCAAAGGACCCGCCTACTTTTTCGACTATGATGGATTCTTCAAGTCCTTCAACATCCCTCTCTCTCCCTCGGATGACGAGTTAGCTACTAGAATGATGTATGATATCTTGAATACACCATCTAGTTCACAGGGAGAATCATCTACTCAGTCAGGAGGAGTAGTCGACGACAGTGACTCCTCCTCTGAAGATGAAGCTGAAGAAGATGACCAGAACAGTCAGGAGGAACAGGTTCCAGTTCCTGAAAGTCCACAAGCATCTACCAGTGATGCACCTTCGACTTCGGAACCTCAAACTCCAACTACCTCAGATGCAGAACCAAATGTTCATAATCTTGGCTCTGAGGTAGCTGTTCCTACTACTCCAGGATCACGACTAAACGTCTATCATCCCCTAGACAATGTCATTGGGGATGTCAGATCAGGAGTACAAACCCGAAATCAGCTTATTCAGCTGATTACGCCTCGGTTATGGAGAAGGGTTACATTCATGATGGTGCTTATCGGTGTTTTGTCTCGCAGTTTGAGCCAAAATATGTCAGTGATGCACTAAATGATGAGGCGTGGGTGAGTGCCATGCAAGAAGAACTTCTTCAGTTCAAGAAGTTAGGTGTATGGACTCTGGTTGATAGACCTAAAGGTGCTAAAGTCATTGGCACCAAATGGGTCCTGAAATGCAAGAAGGATGACCAAGGGGTCATTATCAGGAACAAAGCTCGATTGGTGGTTCAGGGTTTTCGCCAAGTCGAGGGAATTGACTACAATGAGGTGTTTGCACCCGTGGAAAGGATGGAAGCCATTCGTATCTTCCTTGCCTATGCATCGTACATGAAGATTAAAGTCTACCAATTAGATGTGAAGAGTGCATTCCTTCATGGGGAAATCAGAGAAACAGTCTATGTCAGTCAACCCGAGGGATTTGAAGATCCTTATCATCGGGATAGAGTTTACAAGCTCGACAAGGCTTTATACGGGCTTCATCAAGCTCCAAGAGCTTGGTATGAGAAACTCTCGACTCATCTTGTGAAACACGGCTTTCGCAGGGGAGTCATTGACTGCACGCTGTTCATTAAAGAAAAAGATGGCGACCTACTGCTCGTACAGATCTATGTCGATGACATAATCTTCGGTTCAAAGAACGAAGACTTATGCAAAGAGTTTGAAGCAGTTATGAAGAAAGAGTTTGAGATGAGTGCTATGGGGGAGATGAAGTTCTTTCTCGGGTTACAGGTGGATCAGACTCCAAATGGGATCTTTCTACATCAGACCAAGTATGTAGGAGACATTCTCAGTCGTTTTGACATGGAGAATGCTTCTGCTGCTGGGACTCCACTTGCTACGAATCATGATATAGCACCTGATGAAAATGGAGATCTAGTGGACGCCACAATGTATCAGGAATGATTGGATCCCTCATGTATCTCACTGCCTCAAGACCTGATATCATGTATGCTACATGTTTATGTTCTAGATATCAGGCTAAGCCTAAGGTCAACCATCTGATCGGGGTCAAAGGATTTTTGTTATCTGAAGGGTACACCCACACTTGGGTTGTGGTATCCTCATGATGATGACTTTGAGCTCACGGCGTATAGTGACTCGGATTACGGGGGCTGCAAGATGAACTACAAGTCTACATCAGCAGGGTGTCAATTCTTTGGGAGAAGATTAGTTACCTGGCAGTGTAAGAAGCAGACATCGGTTGCATTGTCAACCTGTGAAGCCGAATATGTTGCTGCTGCAAGTTGCTGTTCACAAATCATCTGGATTCAACAGCAAATGCGGGATTACGGTTTAAAGTTCTCTTCTACTCCTATTTTTGTTGATAACTCTGCTGCAATTGCAGTAACTAAAAATCCGGTCCAACATCCTAAGACCAAACATATCGGTATTAAATACCATTTCATAAGAGACTGTTTTGAAAAGAACTTAATTGATGTGGTAAAAATTAATACTGATTTTCAAAGCGCTGACCTCTATACTAAAGCCTTTGATAAACCACGTTTTCAATATTTGCTAGAGGTCAACGGCGTTAAAAAGAAAAGTGAGGTTATTCCTGATGATGATAATGTGTAGTCCGAGTAGTTTAGTTAAAGTTTTCTTTATTTTATTTTATTTTATTTGTTTATTTTAGTCTGTTTAATTTAAACTCATGTTATTTTGCTGTTTATTAAAATCCTAAAATAATTAAACCAGTTATGATTTTAGTATTTTAGGGGGAGAATATGTCAGCAAGTAACATTAAAAAAAAGGAGGGAGAAGAGTGGATAGCTGATATAAGGTAGATCGTATCTGTGATACCGATTCAAACCCTTTGGAAAATGATAGTACACAGGAACAAATCAAGAGGGACTTTAAAATTTAAATTTAGAAAAGATGCAAAAATTCAAAGTATAAGTCTGTGTAGTCTAAGCAATATAAAAGGGAAGATGATAGAAAAACTGGTAACTCCTAAGGTAACACAAAGAAAGTAGACCTAGAGGTTGCTAGACCACAAATGATATGTCGGTAGATTCAACACAATAGATGATTAGACCTGACTGGTGATCTCAAGATCAAACTAAGTTGTTCAACTGACTGTGGGCTTCCATCTTATCATTGGTTAACACAATCAACAATATTCCAATAAGGGGTAATGAGCATGTAAACGCCACAAATGTGTGCGGATGACCATAAATAGAGCAAAGCTAGAAAAAATGAAAGACAAATGCAATAAAGCTAATGACTTATGTTGTTGGTGCATTTTGTGCAAAATAAAATTAAGCTGCTCTAACAAGGAGATAGGTTGTGTGCCTCTCTGCTGTGCGATGGCACTGACCTGAGGATAAGCATAACCTAGATATTCTAGAATTCATTGTTGTTTGCCGCCTCTCTGCTGTGCGATGGCACTGACCTGAGGACTGGCTTCTCTTTGAAAGCTCTAAGAATATCTCTTCTTGTAATAATACCCGTAGACCGCTCAAAAGCTCCTGAGGAATGTTGATTACCATATAAGTGTGGGATCCACAAATGTTAGTTGAAATAATTAAACCTAAAACAGTCAAAAGTCTGTGTATGGATTTAAGTGGTTAAACATATTGACAATCATTGTGGCTGCAATTCTTGAAAGTTCAAATCAATGTGGAAATCTAAGAGTTCCAGTATGATTCCTAAAGATGCTAACGACTCTGGATGAACACCAAGAATTGAGCATCAAAATTTTGATAACAAGTCCCAAATGATTTGACTTGCCTGTATGATTCCAAAATTGAATTGGTCCAGGTGTGGTAAATCTAAATTGAAGCTGCCTATTCCGGAACCAAATCCCGTAGATGTCCATCTTAGGATTTATCTCTCACAAAAAGCCAAAAACAAGTCTTGTTTTGATTATTTAGTTTAATTTTCTAATTCAGTTAGTTATTTCAGTTTGTTCTGTCTGTCGGACTACATCAGGAAAATCAGTAAGGGATCAACTCACTAAAAGGGTCATGTCTGAGATGACCACATGTGCTTTCAAAGTTTAAAACAATCACGTCTGAGGTGACAATGTGTTTAAAAAGGTCACGTCTGAGGTGACAAAATTGTCTAAAAGGATCACGTATGAGGTGATCAAAAGGTTTTCAAGTTAAAATGATCATGTCTGAGATGATCAAATACTCATAATGTTAATTTCAAAAGTTAAAAGAGTTTTAAATGTAAATTGGTCAAAATGGCAGAAAATTTACTAAGTGTGACCCATTCGCACGATTGGACCATGAGTATGGACCAACCATGCGAATGGCTCCCATTCGCACGACTGGACATGAGATTGAGCCATTCACACGAATGGCTTATCAGAATGACCCATTCGACCGATTGGAAGGGGGCGAATGAGTCAGTCGACTGACTGAGACTCAGTCGGTCAACTGAACATGCGAATGAAGGGTACGATTGAGTCAGTCGACCGACTGAACCTTAGTCGGTCAACTGCATGCGACTGACTGGCCTAATCGCACGATTGAGCCTCAGTCGCCCGAATGAACTGAGCGAATGAGGCCAGTCGGCCAATTGAACTCAGCTTCAGTATTTAAAGGGCACAGTCGATCACATTTCACTCATCACACCCCAATCGCTCTCAAATCGCACACTATACCGTTACTCTGCCAAAATTTCATTAGACCCTGTTTTCATCTTGATTTTGATTCACTGACGTTCGTTGTTGTCTATACAAGTAGTTTGAAGTTCTATCTAACCAAAAACATAAGGATTGAAACCCTAATTTGGTGCTATTTGAATGAAAAACAAGAAACGGACTGAACTTAACCTAATAACCTACCTAAACTATGCAAAATGTTAAAATTAAGTTTAAACAGGTTATTAGTAACAAGAATGCGAGTCTATTGAACTGGTAATCCATGTTAAATCACTTGTTTTGATAAAGATTCGAACAACTGGCGACTGAACTGTGGGACAGGCGACTGGTCGTCCGGATGAACTCCAATCGCACGATTGAAACTTGCGATTGGGTCAATCGCCCGAATGAAGCATGCGAATGAGCTCAGTCGGCCGACTGAACCAATCGCAGACTCAGTCAGCAGATTGAACTCAATCGCATGTCTCATTCACCCGAATGAGCTCAGTCGCATGAAAGGACAACCGACTGACTTCAGTCGCATGATTCATTCGCACGAATGAATCAGAATGAATTTCAACATTACACTTAGAACTGAATTTTGATGTATTATGTACTAATGGTTCTGTGTCATGTGTTTCAGGAAAATGGCTGATAGATGGTCCATTAATCCAAAGCACAACATCTGTGCTCACTTGGATCATACTACTCGGAACGGGGCCGAGTTCACCGAGATTATAGCTTTCCTCAGACGTTCCCGGATCCATAAGGCTATATCTACTCCTTGCACGCCCTACAGATCACTACACCAGGCATTCTGGGAGAATGCCTCTGTGGATCGTTCTCGTGAGCCCTACAGCATTCGGAGCTCTATCCTGGGTCATGACATCAAGGTTCACTGCTGCTGATATCCAGAGAGTTCTAGGTTTGGAGATGATACAGATCACCCTACCAGATTACATCCACTGACTGTCCGAGATGCTTTCTGAGGATCAAGTACGCTGGGGACATAAACTCAGGTTGTGCTCAACAAGAGCAACCTGTGCCCCCAGTACAAGTACTTAGCTCATGTGATCCTTAAGTGCGTTGCTTTGAGGAGGGGTGGGTTCAACGACCTATCAGACCAGATTCAAAATGCCTACGTGGCACTGGTGCTGAACCACCCTTCAGCTTTTCTAGTATGATCTTCTCTTATGCTGGTCGAGAACCTGGAGGCAAAGGGGAGGAGGATATGTACCCAGGTTTTTACAGCTGATCTTCAACGAGAAGGCCACATCTTCCCAAAGAGAGTCATGATGCGGTGGCATGGAGATCATGGATGACACGACTCTAGGTCGTATGAGGGTGTATAGGGGCAAGCAGGTGAAGCCCCAGGTTAAGAGGTTGATTGGCCACTGGCCAACGAGAGTATGTGGCACCGGGGGAGACGCAAATGGCGTCATGAGGATAGTGATTCTGATGATGAGAGGCTACTACTCCCAGAGCATGATCTTACGATGATGATAGTGGGGACGCTGGGTACGAATGCCTACCCACGGAGGCACTGTGTCTGATGTTATACCTCCAGTGTCTGCCCCAGCTGGAGACGTTGCCGAGTCAGCAGGATTTCATCAGGATTTTGTTCCTGGTGCGGAGGAGGAGGAGGAGTCGGATGAGGAGCCCAACGCGAACTGTGGGAAGCCAAAGTGTTCCCACAGAACATGGGTAAGGGTGGTTGGTGAACACCGAGAGACTCGGAGAGACTGCTACTGATCCAAGCTAGCACCGGGGTCAGCTAGCAGGGTTGTAGGGGGAGCATCCACCTCACGGGGACGAGGAGGAAAAGGATGGCTCAGCCCCATGGTCAGAAGAAGCAAGAAGCGAAGGGTTAACCTTTGTTACCCCACAGCATGCAGGACCGTTAAGGGCTTAACCACAATTACAACACAACAACACAATGAGGAGAAAACTAAGCTCTAATCAAACAGTGAACTGGGTAACCAAAAGTGATACAAAGAACACAAGTAAAGCAAGAGACAGAACAAGAGAATATGGGTTTCAAGGAGGCAGTATATTGCTTTCTCAAGTTCTTTTACAAGTGTTACAAAGCATAAAGAAAAGATACAAGAACTTGAAATACTTATACTACAACCTACAGCGGCCATACTTTGAAAGCCAGCTGGATACAATTGACTAGACACTAACAAAATCAATTGTAGGATCAAAAGGCATATCTGCCTTTTGACCTTGTGACTATGACATGCCATAGCTCACATCCTTATACAATACAAAAAGGATAAAGTACATAAAGTGGAAAGTTGAATACTCAAGACCTCAATGTACAGTTACCAAAAGCAAGGCCCTTTTCACCAACTCATGTAAGTTGGTGACTTTACAGAGATGCAGCGGAAAAGGTGCTTTATGGAACAGTACATCAGATAAAGCATGTGTACTAAAAGTCTTCGGAAGAAATCTGTCTTCATAGGATGAGGCTTCGGAAGACTTTGTCTCTGAAGCTTCGGAAGACTTCATGTTTGGCTTCGGAAGATATTGGTCTTGGCTTCGGAAGATTTTACACTTAGAGTATTTTCTAATGCTTTGTGTAAAACTTCCGAAGCATTCTTCACTTCAGTACTTAGTGCATGTTGCTGAGACACTTAGGCTGTTTTGGGTTGCATCAGACTTCAGGAATCCTTACAAACTCCCCCTAGGCTGATGCTACCAAAACACTTGAAGATCTTCAAATGTTGGTAGTCTTCAGTACAATCAGGACCATTCCTTTCTTCATGAGATGGTCAGGATCATCAAGACTTTCATAGTATCTTCTCATCTCAAAGAGATCATGCAGAGGTAAGTTGATTATGTCTTGCCATGAGTAGACATTCTCAACACCTTGATCTCTGATAACAGTCCATCTCTCTGGATTGGTAGAGTAAGTATGTCCAGGACAAGATGGGTGTCTCACTAGTTAGTTAGAGGAGCCACTTGAATAGGAGTTGATTGGGCTGCCTCATCATGCACTTCCTCAGGTTGATCTGATTCAGCCTGAGGTGCAGAGGTAGATGACTTTGGCTTCTTCTTCTTTGTCTTTGGTTTAGAAGCCATCCTCTTCTTCCTCTTGGTTGTCTTTAACTGAGAAGACTGGTCTGCAGCACCATGTTGATCATCAGTGTCTTTCTCAGTTGGGTGTTCCTCCCTCACAGGTTCAGAAGGAGAGGGAGTTTGACCCTGCCTAGGATCAGAAGATGAAGCTTGCTGGGGCTCAGCTGGAGGTGCTGGTTGAGGTGTCTCTGGTTGTTCAAACTTGACCTCCACTTCAGGTGGGACTTGACTTGGAAGAGAGTGCAAGTCAATAAGTTCTCCACTCTTAATCTTCTGCTTGATCACCCTAATATGCTCATCCATAGTGGATAGAGACATGGGGCCAAGTCTCCTTCCGGAGAATCCATACAGCTTCAAGAAGCTCACCATTCTTTGTCTGTCAGCAGACTTCTTTGCATTCTTTTGAATGATGGCCCTTGACTTTGCAGCTTCTTCCCTTAGTTTCTTTTGGTTGTCTTTCTTTCTTGACTAACTCAAGCTCAAGTTGCTTTAAGTACTCGAACTCAATGAAGTCATAGGACAAAGGGAGAAGTGCATCTGCCTGATAGAAGCCTGTGGCACTCAGGTAGTTGATCATCTGATCCTATCTTCCTCTTTATCTACCTGAGGTTCTTGTGGAGCCACATCTTCCTGTGCAGGACTTTCTTGAACTGGTGAGAGAGTAGGAGCATGCTTGTAAAGTCTTTTCTGTCTCTTCTCCTCTTTGAGTTGGAGAAGTATCATTGCATCCTCTTTCTCCTTCAACTCTCTTGACACTTCTCTGTCAGCCAGTTCATTTAGTTCTTCTAAGGGGAGGGAGATGATCTCATCAATGTCATAGTTCCTGGTCTGTAAGTAGGTAATCCTGACTGCCCTTAACTCATCATCTGAGTATTTGGTCTGGGGGCAGCCCTGATTGCAGCTTGCATGAAGCTAGATGACCCAGTGGAACTTTCTCCCCTTAGTCTCCTTTTCCTCTCTCTCTCTTCCTCCTCAATTTCCTCAGGAGTCATTATCCTTTTCCCTTTGTCACCAACAGACCTTTGTGACTCAGGGTGGATTGAAGCTTGGCCTTCATTGCTTGGAGTAGCTTCCATGCTCTGGCCAGAGAGAGGCTGAGAAACACCTTCACCAGCAGGTGTCTCAGATGGAGTTTGGACCTCAGCAGCAGTTGTTGATGATGAGACAGGGGTCTCAGGTTCTGTCACTGGGCCTTCAGTCAAGGTTCCCCTATGAAACTAATCTTAGGGTCCACCTCAACATCCAGTTGACCGATGACATTGCCTGATTCCCTAAGTCTCCTTCTTAGAGAGAACTCTGCAGGATCCTGTCTTGGATTCTTTGAGCCAGCCTGTCAGCTTGTCTTGAATTGCTTGGATTGACAAGTGGCAGGTTGACTAAATCCAGTCTTTCATAAAAGCTCAGGCTTTGGAATTGAAAAACTTCTTGTTGGCCTTGAACTCTTTGAAGTATGAGGGCTCTTCTGTCATCATCATACCTCCACCTTATGATTGATTGCCAGTTCCCAGTGGTGGAGATGAGACAGCCCTTGGTATGCCTTCCTCAAAGAGACTCCTGATGAGAGAGTCTATAGAGTCCACATTAATGTGAACTTGAGGAAGTTGCTGAGAATGCACAACAGCAAGTGAGGATGGTGAGTCCTCTATGTCCATTCTCTCTGAAGAACTCCCAGGTTCTGTGGTTGTAACAACTTTCTCCCCCTTTTGGTAGCATCACCCACTTGCATAGGTGAGCTGGAGGATAAGTCAATCACTTCCACAGGTTCTTGTGTTCCTGGTTGAGCTCTCCTTAAAGGTCTCCCAGCTAGTTTTTCCTGCAGATATGAAATCTGGAGTTGCTGATCATTGACCCTGTTTTGCAGGGTAGTCACCTGAGATTCCAAGTGACTAACCTTAGAGACTAAGTAGGTGCATGTTTTTGACAGTTTTTGCACCTTTAGTCTCAAATTCCCCTCATCTTCATCAGAAGATTCATTGGGGGATGAGATGATTGGACCAAAGTCCTCTCTCTCACCACCAGCTTGAGTTTCTTGGCTGCTGGTTTTCCTCTGCTCACTGGCAGCCTCAGTTGAGATGCCAATGGGCTGAGTTGCCATGGTTGAGGTCTTAATGATGTAATCACTTTCAAAAGTGAGAGCCTCTTCCATATGGACATCCTGAACAGGTTCAGAAGTGTCCACCTCAGTAATAGGTGACTGATGGGGGATAGACTGAGGAGAGTCAGAGGTACTCATCTCTCTTTGAGTAGGGGAGGAGAAGAGAGACTCATGGTACTCACTGAATCCTAAGTCTTCATCAGTGTAAAAGGATAGGTTGGGAATTGGTTGGTTGAGATCCAAAGGCTGGGGATGGTAGCTGTCCCCTGAAGGTTGTCCACTTGAGTGTTGAGACTCAGAGTGAAGGCTTAAGGTTGTTGGGCTATTGAGCTCATCAGGGTGAGCTTGAGGAACCTCAGCCCTGATAGGTGAAGTAATGGGAGTGGTTTGCTCCTCAGGAGAAGTGGGAGCTCTAGTGTCCACTTCTTCCTGTAAGGTTGAGTATTTGGGGGCCTGCACAGACTCAATAGTCTGAGCAGGGGTTCGTTTGGATTTTCTTTGGTAGGTGAGGGTGATTTCTGGTCTTTTTAATGGTAGGGACAAAGAGGTGTGGGTTCAACACTAGCTTGTGTTGCTAGGTTGTCACCTTGAGCAATGAGCTCTAACATTTTTGGGACTAGGGCTGTTTCTACCCCAGAGAAGCCTACAGTTGGCTTCTTCATTATTTTAAAGATGCCGGGCTTCATCTGTCCCAATTTAAGAATATTACCTGTTTCCCTCAACTGTGAGCCCAGTTCACAGTTGAGAATGTGTTGAACATATCTAGGAAACATGTAATACTCTAAGGAGTCTAAGTTTGCAAGTAAATTAGTATAAACAAATTGTGAATACCTGAACTTGACCCCTTGAACCATTCCATGAACTATAAAGGAGAGATCCTCAGGAATCTGGTCCCATCCACCATGCTTGTTTGACAAGCTGTGGATAACCACATGGAGCAGGAATTTCCATTGGGATGAGACCTTCCCTTTCCTAAAGGTCTTTACAGAGAAATCTCCCTCATAGCCCATCTGCTCAAAAGAATGATTAACAGCTTCTTTTGGGAAGGACACCTCACCTTCTTCATCATCCAGCTGTAGATGTTGGTTAATGATGGCCGGAGTGATGAAGACTGTCCTCCCTTGCACTGTGGCAGACAGTGCCTTCTCCCCATCCATAATGACCTCTTGGCAGGTCTTCCAGAATTCAAGCAACTGATCCTCATATAGAGGAGGATCAATGGTCAGGGAGGTGAAGTAGTTTGACAGAGTCAAGAATTGGCAAATCTCTGAGAAACTTGCATCTTTCTCAGAGCTTAACAGAGCAACTTGATTATGTTGCCTGTGTAGTTGCATGGAGAAATCAGGGTTGTTGTTTCTGCGGTTAAGGTTGGCCATTTCAGAAGCTTAAGGGTGAAGAAAGGTAGAAAGCAAAGCAAAGGCGGTTTAGAGAATTAGGTTAGAGAAACAGTAGAATTGAGGAAGATAGTGGGAAAGAGGGGGAACCGTTGGGTATTTATATGAAAAGGGATTTGAACCAAAGTTAATGAAAGAGGATAAACTTTGAAATCCGAAAGTCGGTCCCACCTCTGAAAAGGTAGTTTACTTTTGCTCAAAAAGTAGTTTTCTTGGAATTCGAAAAGCTTCCGAAGTTTATTTGTCTTCGGAAGTTTTGATTTAAAAAGCTTCCGAAGCTAAAATGGCTTCGGAAGATTTTCCTGAGAGTCTTGATAATTTATGCTTCGGAAGAGAAATAAACCCCTGAATGCTTTGTATGAAATAAACAAAGCTTCCGAAGGTTAATTTTGCTTCGGAAGGAAAAGGTTCTTGAAAATAGATAAGTGTCTGAGATAAGAATTTTAAGCTTCGGAAGATGAATTTTACTTCTTCCGAAGGTAAAATCTCTTAGACAGTTATTTATTTTAAAGACATGTTTTTCTTCCGAAGATAAAATTTTATCTTCCGAAGTATCAAAATTTTCAAGAATCTAAGGAAAGTCTTCAAAAAGAATTTTACATCCAAAGAAAACATGAGCTTATGAAAGTGATGAACTAGACAACTTAGGACACACATATTTTAAGAAGAAATAATTAGAATTAGTTTTAATAAAAAGTCTACTCAAAGTTAATCATCCCATAGCTGATATCAGATACTTAAATCTCTGTTCATCAAAAGCTTTGGTGAACAGATCAGCATATTGTTCATCTGTATGAACTTTGACTAGTTTAATTAATCCTTTTTCATAGTTATCCCTTATTAAATGATACCTGATGTTGATGTGTGTTGGTCCTTGAGTGCTGCACAGGGTTCTCAGTGATAGAGATAGCACTATTGTTGTCTATGTGGATAGGAGTCTTTTGAAGTTAAATCCATAGTCCAGCATCTGATTTTGAATCCAAAGCACTTGAGCACAGCAGCTTGCAGCAGCAATGTATTCAGCCTCAGCAGTTGATGCAGACACACAGGATTGTTTCTTGCATTGCCATGAGACCACCCTTCCACCAAGGAATTGACATCCCCCAGATGTAGACTTTGCAGTCATATTGCAACCACCATAATCACTATCTGTATAGGCATACAGATTGAAATTTGGATTCTTTGGATACCATAGACCAAGTGTTGAAGCACCTTTGAGGTATCTTAAAATCCTTTTCACAGTGATTAAGTGAGACATCTTAGGGTTGGCTTGATATCTTGCACAAATACATGTAGCAAACATGATATCAGGCCTGCTAGCTGTAAGATACATAAGAGACCCAATCATAGCCCTGTATAAGTGCTCATCTACACACTCCCCTCAAGATCTGGACAAGGGAGTGGTTTCTGGCTATGGGTGTCTTAGCAATCTTACAATCAGTCATATTGAACCTCTTGAGTATGTCTTGAACATACTTTGACTGACTTATGAAGATGCCATCTTCAACTTGCTTCACTTGAATTCCCAGAAAGAAGTTGAGTTCTCCCATTGAACTCATTCAAATCTGTCCTTCATCAGCTTCTCAAAGTCTTTGCAGAGCTTTGGATTAGTTGAACCAAAGATGATGTCATCAACATATACTTGAACCAGCAATAAGTCATTTCCCTGTCCTTTGATGAAGAGGTTCCATCTATAGTACCTCTTCTGTATCCATGCTTGCAGAGATACTTAGATAGTGTCTCATACCACTTCCTGGGTGCCTGATGCAGCCCATAAAGAGCTTTGTCAAGCTTGCAGACATAATCAGGATGATCAGGGTCTACAAAACCAGGTGGCTGTTTGACATAAACCTCCTCATCAATCACTCCATATAGAAAGCACACTTTACATCAAGTTGTAGACCTTGAAGTTCTTGGATGCAGCAAATGCCAGGAATATCCTAACAGCTTCTAGTCTTGCTACAGGAGCAAAGACATCAGTGTAGTCAATCCCTTCTTCTTGTGTGTATCCTTGAACAACTAGTCTTGCCTTGTTCTTGATGATGATTCCCCTATCATCCTTCTTGTTTCTAAAAACCCATTTGGTTCCAATGGTAGTCTTCCCATGAGGAAGAGGACAAAGGTTCCAAACTTTCTGCCTTTTGAATTGAAGCAGCTCTTGTTGCATAGCTTCAACCCAACTTCCATCCTTTAGAGCTTCATCAACTTTCTTGGGCTCTATCTGAGATAAGAAACAAGAGTGAAGACAAACATTTGCTTCATGGGTTTGTCCTCTTGTTCTTACCCCTGTGACAACATCTCCAATGATGTTTGTGGTGGGGTGAGACTTGTGGATCCTTAGCTGAGGGATCACAGCAAGTTGTTGAGAAAGATCTAAATTTGAGAAATTTAAATCTGGTCTTGAAGATTCACCCTCCACATTATCACACTTATCAAGATTAACTTGATCCAATGAGTGTGAGACATCATTGATGTTGTCATCTATGGTGTGGTTATTAGCATCAAGAATTCCTGATCACTATCACCATCACCATTGTTGTCTTCTACAAGTGAGGTGTCTTTATCTGGTTGAGAGGCCTCTGAGCTGGAATTTGAAGGCATGCCAGATGTATCAGCTGAATTTGTCATTGTTGTGCTGATAGAAACCTCATTTGCTGAAGTAGTTCCAACTGGAGCTGAAGATGTATGAGTTGAAGGTCTTCCTAGCTCAAATCTTGGATCAGGATCACCTGTATTTAGATTTTCTGCAGATCCTGAAACATGCTCACAAGATTTGTTAAAACAGTTGGTAACTAAATCAAGATCAAACAGCCAATCCGGACCAGAACCAGCCACACAAGGAGTGTGCTCATTGAAAGTCACATTGGCTGACTCCTCAACAATTCTAGTTCTGAGATTGTATACTCTATAAGCTTTAGCTTGAGAAGAGTATCCAATGAAATGTCCATCATCTGATTTCTCAGCAAACTTGGCAATTTGATCTTTGGTATTCAAGATGGTGCAGGGACATCCAAATGACCTGAGAAAACCAATGAAAGGTTTCCTCTTGTGCCAAAGTTCATAAGGAGTCTTACCATGTGTCTTAACTACTAAAACTCTGTTTTGCACATAGCAAGCAGTATTGACTGCCTCTGCCCAGAAGGTGATAGGCAGTTTAGAGTCAGACAACATAGTTCTTGCAGCTTCAATAAGTGTCCTGTTTCTCCTCTCAGCAACTCCATTTTGCTGAGGAGTCCTGGGAGCACTATATTGTCTTGTAATACCTTTTTCATCACAAAATGCATCAAGGATTTGGTTCTTGAATTCAGTTCCTGATCACATCTTATGGTTTTGACCTTGTGATCACATTGATTCTCAACTTTTAAGATGAAATTCTTCAGAATCTCAGGGGTTTCATCCTTAGTTCTAAGGAAGAAGACCCAAGTGAATCTTGTAAAATCATCTGTGATCACCAGACAGTAAGAGGTCCTTCCTAAACTCATTACACTGGTGGGGCCAAAGAGATCCATATGTAACAAGTGTAGGGGAGTAGTGATGGAGTTCTTTTCCTTAGGCTTGTGAGATACTTGTGTTGCTTCCCTTTCAGGCATGCCACACAATGATCATCACTAGTAAACTCTTTCTTTGGCATTCCAGTTACCAGATCATGTTTAATTAATTTATTCATGTTCTTAAAGTTTACATGGCACATTCTTTTATGCCATAGGAAAGACTCATCACTATTTGCTTTAGATAGAAAGCATGAAACTTCTCCTGAGGGAGATGTTTCTTGCAAATCCATCTTGTACATGTTCCCTTTCCTGGGGGCTCTGAGCAGGATATGCTCATGAGGAATGACCACACCAGGTTTGAGAACAATGCACTCATGCTCAGTAAAGAGCATGTTATGACTCTGATCACAAAATTGGGATACACTCAGAAGATTGTACCCAAGCTCCTTAACAAAGTTTACCTTCTCAATGCTGAGCTTACCATTTGTGACCTTGCCCCTTCCAGAAATGTAACCACCTTCATCTCCTCCAAAAGCAACTGGTCCTCCATCAATTCTCTCAAAATTATGGAGTAGAGACCTATTGCCTGTCATGTGCCTGGAACAGCCACTGTCAATTATCCAGACATTCCTGTTGGTCTTGAGCTGTTCCTGCACAGAGAGAGATAGATGATTAGTTACATTTGGAAACCCAAGCCTTACTTGTCTTGGGCTCATTACAGTAATAGAAGGTAATGCAACAGTAATAGATCCTATGGTTGTACTATGGGGATCTTCAGCTGTTGTTGATGGAAGAAACCTCAGTCATTTGGTCTTTCTTAGACTTCCACACCACCTTTGGAGTCTTGGACTTGACCTTCAAAACCTTAGAAGCTTTTAGAACTTCATAAGTTTTGATGACTGATCCTTCGGAAGAGTCTACAGTCACTGCAGCAGACTTTAGTGCTTCGGAAGAACTCCTTTCTTCCGAGACCAACTTTGCTTCCGAAGGTAATTTTCCACTTACCTCTTCTTTGATTTGGAGCTTCCGAAGGAAACAGACTTTCCTTCCGAAGCTTGAGACTTCTTGAGACTCTTTGAAGTCTTTGTTTTAGTCATGTGGACAGTACTTTTAGGATTGTATGGGCAATCCTTAGCAATGTGAGAAGTACTTTCACACATAACACATAACATTTTCTTCTTCAAAGAAGTCTCCTTTGAGAGCAAGACTGACTTTGGTCACATCCCTTCTCCATCTTCATCTTGGTAGATGCTGAGACAGTTCCTTTGGGCTGTGAACTGTTCTTGGAGTTTGATGGTCCAGGCTGTGCAGCAGTGGTACACAGCAGCTCAGTCTTCTCTTGGCACTGAGATGATTTGAACAAGAACCATGACTCTTAGCTGAGGAGTCTTGGTTGATGTCTTCAGTCCTTACTACTTTGAAACCTGCAGAGATAAAAACTTGTTTCTGCTTAGCATCAAAAGTAGCCTTGATTTCTTGAGCCTTCTTTGCCTTTCTTTTGCTCTTTCTGATCAAGTTCTTTCTTTTGGACTTGGTCATCACAGTTGATTTCTTCTCCTCAGAAGGATAGTGGCCCTTGGAAGAATCCTCTTCTTCACTCTTCTCAGAGGAATTCTTCACTATCACTTCTTCATCATCCTCACTTACAGGATCTATGAGAGGAAGCTCATCTTCACAAGTTCCACACCTAGGAGATCTTACAGACAAGATTGTGTGTGGAGGAGCTATCTCATTTGATCCTAGTCCCTGTCTATTTTGATAACAAACCTTGTTGTGCAGGGATGAGGATATCATGTTCTTGAAGGTCTCTTCTTCAAGAACACTCTTCTCTGCCTTGGCTTTGCTGATCACAAGCTCAGCCTGGCACTCAGTTAACTTAGTGATGAGATCTTGGATCTGAGTTCTGAAATCTGTATGTTCATGTTTTAGTACTGAAATGGTTTTCTCCAAGTCTTCTATCTTTAACTTGTAATCATTTTCAGACTTTCTAAAATCAGATTTTAATATGTTTAATGACTCAAGATCAGATCTCATCTCTAGGTTATAGGACCTGTATCTATTTACTTTAGCAATGCATTCAGGGGAGCAAAGATGTTCCAATACCTTGGCTTCATCATGGTCAGCCATCAGTGCTTGGTTTGGAGAAGAAGCATCCTCCACCTGAAAACTCCAGTCAAAGCCTCCTTCTTCAACAGCACAGCAGCATGTTGCTTTGTCTTCTCAGCTTGAGGAGCTTTGTCAGTAAAGTTTGGTCTGGGTTGTGTTTGGCCCCCATTTGCTTTAGGTGCCTTACACTCCCTGGCAAAGTGACCCATAAGGTTACAGTTGTAACACTTAACTTTGCTTTTATCCAGCCCAAACTTACTGCTGTGGTAACATTGCTTGGAAATCTTCTTCCTGTCCTCTTGTAGAACTTCTTGGCTCTGTGAGTGAGGAGAGCCATCTGCTGAACTATCTCCATGTATTCCAGGTCATCTGGATGGATACAGTCCAGGTCTTCAAGAGTGAAGAGATAATTCCCACAGCTTTCATCTGCAGACACAAAGGCTTGAGAAGAACTTGTCTCTTGGAATGGGCTTCCTTGAGTAAAGTTCTCCCTTGGTGTCTCCGGGAAGGTGCATGAAAGGACCCTTTTGTAAGTGTCAGGGTAGCATAAGAGATGATGAGAGGTTTCTATGCTGTCCCTTTCAACCACATGAAGGGCTGAACCCATTTGATTGTTGGAGTTGCCAGATGAACCTTGCATGTTCATCTCCATCTGGTATCCACTGAGAATCCCATACAACTCTGTAAGAGTAAGAGTCTTAAGGTTCTCAGTCCTCTTGATCACCACACAATAGTGTGTCCATTGCCTAGGAAGTGAGGACATGAACTTCCTTACAATGTCCCTGTTCTCAAGAGGAACTCCTCCATCCACTAGGGTATCCACAATCTCAACATACTGAAGTATTGTTTGAGTCAGTCTCACCTGCTTGAAGGTGAAATTTTCAAACTGCTGCTTCAGAAGATCTTTCTTGTTCTCCTTGGCTTCAGAGGAGCCTTCATACATCAGCTTCAGTGCATCCCACAGCTGTTTGGCTGTCTTGGCACTTCTTTGAAGCCTCTGTATACAGAGTTTGGGAGAGCAGTCTGAAGAGCAGTCATGGCTTCCTGTCAATCTCTACTCTTTTTCTATCTTCATCTGAGTAGTTGGCCACATCTTTAGGAATCATACCAGCACCAGTAGCAGAGGGGGTGCTGGGTATGAAAGTCCCTTCTCAACAGATTCCCACATTCTTGAATCAAGAGACCTGATGAAGCCTTCCATCCTCATGCACCAGGTGTCAAAATCATCAAGAGTGATCAGTGGGGATTTGTTCATGGTTCCAGTCTCCATATCAGTCTTAGAGATGGCAGCCATTTGAAGAGTTTAGCTTTTGTGTGTGTGAGGGATCTTAAGATGGTTAGATCTTATATCAAGAGCCTGGAAAGCTCTGATACCAATTGCAGGACCGTTAAGGGCTTAACCACAATTACAACACAACAACACAATGAGGAGAATAACTAAGCTCTAATCAAACAGTGAACGGGTGGTAACCAAAGTGATACAAAGAACACAAGTAAAAGCAAGAGACAGAACAAGAGAATATGGGTTCAAGGAGGGGCAGTATATTGCTTTCTCAAGTTCTTTTACAAGTGTTACAAAGCATAAAGAAAAGATACAAGAACTTGAAATACTTATACTAAACCTACAAGCCGCCATACTTTGAAAGCCAGCTGGATACAATTGACTAGACACTAACAAAATCAATTGTAGGATCAAAAGCCATATCTGCCTTTTGACCTTGTGACTATGACATGCCATAGCTCACATCCTTATACAAACAAAAAGGATAAAGTACATAAAGTGGAAAGTTGAATACTCAAGACCTCAATGTACAGTTACCAAAAGCAAGGCCCTTTTCACCAACTCATGTAAGTTGGTGACTTTACAGAGATGCAGCGGAAAAGGTGCTTTATGGAACAGTACATCAGATAAAGCATGTACTAAAAGTCTTCGGAAGAAATCTGTCTTCATAGGATGAGGCTTCGGAAGACTTTGTCTCTGAAGCTTCGGAAGACTTCATATTTGGCTTCGGAAGATATTGTCTGGCTTCGGAAGATTTTACACAGAGTATTTTCTAATGCTTTGTGTAAAACTTCCGAAGCATCTTCACTTCAGTACTTAGTGCATGTTGTTGAGACATTAGGCTGTTTTGGGTTGCATCAGACTTCAGGAATCCTTACAACAGCCCTATACTGCTACCACCACCACTACCACTTCCACAGCCACACCATCCACCACCACAGCCACCACAATCCACCACAGCTACCACAGCCACCACCATACCTCCCACCACAATACAGATTCCATCCACCACCATATCCTTTACTCCCACATCACCTCCACCATTTCACAGACCTATCTTCACTACAGCCACCACCACCACCACTACCCACCAAGCTGGACCCTCTGCTCATCCCTCTCATACTTATGGATCACCTCTACCTCCAATCGGGGTAGAGGAACAGCTGTCTGCGCTCAACAGGATGGTGATGCGCTTACTAGCTGCAGATGAGGAGAAGGCGGCCCAGATCCGCCAGCTTGCTGACCTGACTGCTGCACAATCTCACCAGATTGCAGAGCAGGCTCGAGTTATAGAGGAGCAGGCCCAACAGATGGCTGCTCAGAGCATTGAGATAGCCCAACTCCAAGCACATAGTGTCACATCAAGCAAGAAGATAGAGGAGTTGGAGGAGGCAAAGAAGACTATCATGTTAAAGCTCAAAGGATCTAAGGAGGAGCCCTTGAAGTTCAAGGAGGGGGATGGAGATGATGGAGATGATTGATGATGATGATGAAAGATGATGATGAGGATGATACAGAGGAGGATGAGGAAACTGAAGGAGAAAGGACAGAGGAGAAGGAGGATGATGATGATGCAGAAGGAGGGGATGCAGCTGCATCGGCCTCTGCTTCAGGTCAAGAGAGGAGGTCAAAGAACAGACAAGACCAATCAGCCTCTACCTCTGCTCCTCCAAGTGATGAGCCGATGATACAAGACAAAAGTAAAGATTAGATGTTTATGTATTTATTTACTTTTGTATTTGAATCATGTATTGAAAACTATGTATTGAATGTTTATATTAAGTTTATGCATTTCTGTTTGATTAATTACTAATGATTTATGTTTTGAATGTTTAAATCAAACAGATCCAAATTACCAAAGGGATGAGTTTGATTTTGCTCCCCTTCAGCAGGTCAAGACTCGACTAACAATGATTCTTGATCTGCAAGGGATCGTAAGGAGGTCAGTGAGTTATACCCCTGAAGAAGGGGAAATAATTCATGACCTATCAAACGAGCAACTCGCAGAGATTTTCAAGCTCAATCCAGATGAGATAGTGAAAGATGCTCCGACATGCGATTCGACTAGTGACGAAGAGCTCAACGATGTTGATGAAGTCGAGATTGAAGATGTCACTACCGAGGATTACCCTCAGTACGTTGATAATGAGGGAAATATGGTCCCCAATCTGGGTGAATCCCTCGACAGCGATACTTTTAAGGTGTTGAACAAGATGGAGCAAGAAACAGAGAAAGCAGAAGGAACAGCCCAAGCCTCAAATGATGATGTCAACATTCGAAAGGCTGTTTTGAAGAAGTTAGAGCCCAACATGCTGCACCGGAAGAAGGATGCCTACACCAAACTCTACAGAGTTAAGAAACATCACAAGGTGTCAGGCAGGATCATAGCATGGGCGTATTTTGAGGATCTTAATGTTTATGCAGTTAAGAGGGAACAGGGCATAGAGTACTTCAGATTCCCACATGATCTGAAGACTCTACCAGGTTTTGAGCTCAACCAGCTGGCCAGACTAAAGCTTTTGTATGCTGACCCGAGGAAGATGTCAGGCTGGTTTGAGGCTGCCCTAAAGAAGGAGGAGTACCACACCAGATGGGTAACTTCAGACCCCAACAGCCTACTAGGTATATTAGAAGGTCTGAGGTTGATGCCATTACTGGCAAGCCCAAGATAGTGTTGAAGTGGAGTCCTCCTCGCACAATGTCAAGAATCCCACTCAGGGAAATGCCACAGGACTTCACTCCACATTTTAAGTGGTGGTACTATGATTGGAGAACAGCAGAAGCGGTCATAGTCCTAAGCAAAGAGGGCCAAATGGATACGATCAGGGTATTTGACCCGATGTGGCTTACAAACTTGTCAGCAAATGATGTCTACACGCTATACAAGTGGCCACTGTTCTATGATACGCAAGACATTGTACAAGCCCTCCAGTTCAGAACGTTATACGACTCTGCGCGTTTGAGATTCACGCGGGGAGTCACAAAAGAGGAGAAGTACAAGAAATACAAGGAGGTTATGCAGAAAACAAGAGATTAGAGAGATCTAGGTCCAAGGGGGAGTTTGTTGATACATGTATGTCCCTAGATCATGATATGAAATGTAATAGATCTTGTTTATCTGATTCTGATGTAATTTGAAATGATTAATGAAATGATATTGATTGTTTGTGATTTGTAATGTCTAATATTTCATTAATGAGTCGATATTGAATTGGTTAATTAGTTTGTGATTGTTTGAATGGTTACATATAATGTTATATTAATTAATACATTCAAACTTAACTTAATGAAGTTCTCATGCGAATGGCCCATGCGAATGGACCACACGCATGAATAACTTCATACGATTGACTCAGTCGCACGACTGAACCAGGAGACTGGATCAGTCGTATGATTGACACATAAGATTGGCTCAGTCGCACGACTGAACACTCAGTCGTGCGGATGAATCAACCGCATGGTTCAATCGCACGACTGAACCATACTTATGGTCCAGTCGCTCGAATGAACAACACTAACCTATAAATACAGCCCAATTCGTGGAAAAACGTAAATTCATTCCATTACGACTCCAGACGTACCCTAGCCGTCCAGAAGCCTCCCAAATCGTTCTCCAAGTTCACAGAACACATTAGATCGATTCCCAATCGACTTCTAACGTTAGATTCAATTCTTGATTGATTCTTCGTGTGTTCTCACTGATTGGATCGCCAATCAAATAGGATTCCGCACTATTTGATCTGGTTTACACGCTAATCACTTGTATTTCGTTCAAATACCAGGTCCTAACATAGTTCCTGGTCTGCAGGTAAGTAATCCTGACTACCCTCAACTCATCTTCTTGAGTGTTTGGTCTGGGGGCACTCTTGATTGTAGCTTCCATAAAGCCTGAAGACCCAGAGGAACTTTCTCCCCTTAGCTTCCTCTTCCTCTCTCTCTCCTCCTCCTCAATCTCCTCAGGAGTCAAAATCCTTTTCCCTTTGTCACCCACAGACCTTTGTGACTCAGGGTGGAGAGAGCTTTGGCCTTTATTGCTTGGTGTAGCATCCAAGCTCTGGCTAGAGAGAGGTTGTGAGACACCTTCACCAGCAGGTGTTTCACTGAGGGAATGAATTTCTGAAGCAGTTGTTGGTGTGACAGGGCTCTCAGGCTCTATCACTAGGCCTTCAGCCAAGGTTTTCCCTTTGAAGCTAATCTCAGGGTCTGCCTCAGCATCCAGTTGACCAATGACATTACCTGATTGCCTTTGTCTCCTTCTAAGGCTGAACTCTTTAGTAATTTCGTCTTGAATCCTGAGTGCTAACCTGTCAGCTTGTCTTGCTTAGCTTGGGTTGACAAGTGGCATGTTGATCAGGTCAAGACCTTCATAGTAGTCCAAGGTCTGAAAATTGAACACTTCTTGCTGCCCTTGAACTCTGTGAAGAATGAGGGCTCTTCTATCAGCATCATACCTCCACCCAATAATGTAGTTTGAAGTTCCTTGAGGTGAAGATGGCACAGCCCTTGGAATGCCTTTCTCAAAGAGACTCCTAATGACAGAGTCTATAATGTCCATATTAATGTGAACTTGAGGAAGTTGCTGAGTATGCACAGTTGCAAGTGAGGATGGTGAATCCTCAATGTCCATACTCCCTGAAGAACTCCCAAGTTCTGTGACTGTAATGACTTTCTCCCTCTTTTTTGTAGCATCACCCTCTTGCATAGGTGAGTTAGAGGTTAGGTCAATCACATTCACAGATTCTTGTGTTCCTGGTTGAGCTTCTCTTAAAGGTCTCCAAGCTAGTTTTTCCCTGAGATAAGATATCTCAAGTTGCTGATCATTGACCCTATTATGCAGGGTAGTCACCTGAGATTCAAGGTGACTAACCTTAGAGACTAAATAGGAGCATGTTTTTGACAGTTTTTGCACCTTTAGTCTCAGATTCCCCTCATCTTCATCAGAAGAATCATTGGAGGATGAGATGATTGGACCAAAGTCCTCTCTCTCACCACCAACCTTAGGGTCTTGGCTGCTGGATTTCCTCTGCACATTGACATCCTCAGTTGAGGTGTCAATGGGCTGAGTTGCCATGGTTGAGGTCTTAATGATGTAGTCACTTGCAGAAGTGAGAGCCTCTTCCATATGGATATCCTAAACATGTTCAGAAGTATCCACCTCAATGATGGGTGACTGATGTGGTCTAGAGAAAGGAGACTCGGGAGTACTCATCTCTCTTTGAGTAGGGGAAGAGTAGAGAGACTCATGGTACCCACTGAAACCTAAGTCTTCATCAGTATAGAATGAGAGGTTGGGAATGGGTTAATTTAAGTCTAAGGGCTGGGGATGGTAACTGTCCCCTGAAGGTTGTTCATTTGAGTGTTGAGACTCAGAGTGAAGGCTTAAGGCAGTTGGGCTTCTGAGCTCATCAGGGTGAGCATGAGGAACCTCATCCCTGATTGTTGAAGAGATGGGAGTGGTTTGCTCTTCAGGGGAAGTGGGAGCTCTATTGTCCACTTCCTCCTGTATGGGTGAGTATATGGGGGCCTGCACAGACTCAATAGCTTGAGCAAGGGTTCGTTTGGATTTTCTTTGGTAGGTGAGGGTGACTTAGGGCCTTATTGGTGGTTGGGAGGTAGAAGGTGTGGGTTCAACACTAGCTTGTGTTGCTAGGATGTCACCTTGAGCAATAAGCTCTAACATTTTTGGGACAATGGTTGTTTCTACCCCATTAGAAGCCTACAGTTGGTTTCTTCATAATTTTAAAGATGCCAGGCTTCATCTGTCCCAATTTAAGAATATTATCTTTTTCCCTCAACTGTGAGCCCAGTTCACAGTTTAGAATGTGTTGAACATATCTAGGAAACATATAATATTCTTAGGAGTCTAAGTTAGCAAGCAAGTTTGTATAAACAAACTAAGAGTACCTGACTTGACCCCCTGAACCATTCCATGTACTAGGAAGGAGAGATCCTCAGGAATCTGGTCCCACCCTCCATGCTTGTTTGACAAGCTGTGAATAACCACATGAAGCAGGTATTTCCACTGGGATGAGACCTTTCCTTTCCTGAAGGTCTTTACAGAGAAATCTCCCTCATAGCCCATCTACTCAAAGGAATGATTTACAGCTTCCTTTGGGAAGGACAACTCACCTTCTTCATCATCCAGCTGCAAGTGAGTGTTGATGATGGTCGGAGTGATGAAGATTTTCCTCCCTTGCACTGTGGCAGATAGTGCCTTCTCCCCATCCATAGTGACCTCTTGGCAGGTCTTCCAAAATTCAAGCAGATGATCCTCATAGAGAGTACGATCAATGGTTAGGGAGGTGAAGTAGTTTGATAGAGCTAAGAAACGGCAAATCTCTGAGAAACTTTCATCTTTCTTAGAGCTTAACAGAGCAACTTGGTTATGTTGCCTGTGAAGTTGCATGGAGAAATCTGGGTTGTTTCTGAGGTTTAGGTTGGCCATTTTAGAAGCTTAAGGATGAAGAAAGATGAAGAAAAAAAGCGGTTTAGGAGAATTTAGGTTTAAGGAATAGTGTAACTGAGGAAGATAGTGAAAGAGGGGGAACCGTTGGGCATTTATGTGAAAAGAATTTGAGACAAAGTTAATGAAAGAGGATAAACTTTGAAATCCGGATGTTGGTCCCACCTCTGAAAAGTAGTAGTTTACTTTTGCCCAAAAAGTAGTTTTCTTGGAAGTCGAGACATCTTCCGAAGGTTATTTGCTTTGGAAGTTCTGAAGAAAAAGCTTCCGAAGGCAAATTGGCTTCGGAAGAGATTTCAAAGGTTTTTGAGAATTTGCTTCGAAGAGAATTTACACTCAGAGATTTTTATTCTCAGAAGAATAGATACTTCCGAAGGTAAATTGCTTTCGGAAGAAACTTGTTCTTTGAAAACATACAAAGTACTTAAGTTGATTTTAAGCTTAGGAAGATATTTCAGAAATTTCTTCCGATGGTAATATCACTTAAGCAATTATTTGTTTACTAAGACATAAACTTCTTCCGAAGTAATTTTGAATCTTCCAAAGAGATCAAGATTTTCAAAAATCTAAGAAATAGTCTTTTGAAAAGATTGTCTTCCAAAGAAAACAAGGGCTTATGAAGGTGATATAATAGACAACTTAGGACACACAGGTTTTAGAAATAAGTATGATTAAGTTTTAAGAAAAGCTATTCAAAGTTAATCATCCCAATAGCTGATACAAGATATTTAAATCTCTGCTCATCAAAAGCTTTGGTGAACAGATCAACATATTGTTCATTTGTGTTAACTTTGACTAGTTTGATTAATTCCTTTTCAAAGTTATCTTTAATCAAATGTTACCTGATATTAATATGCTTTGTTCTTGAGTGTTGCATAGGATTCTCTGTGATGGAGATAGCACTATTGTTGTCTATGTGGATGGGAGTCTCTTTAAAGTTAAATCCATAGTCCAACATCTGATTTTGAATCCAAAGCACTTGAGTACAGCAACTTGCAGCAGCAATGTATTCAGCCTCAGCAGTTGATGCAGACACACATATTGTTTCTTGCATTGCCAAGAGACTACTCTTACACCACGAAATTGGCATCCCCCTGATGTAGACTTTGCAGTCATGTTACAACCACCATAGTCACTATCTGTATAAGCATACATATTAAAGTCAGAATTTTTTGGATACCAAAGGCCAAGTGATGGAGCACCTTTAAGATATCTTAAAATTCTTTTGACACTGACCAGGTGTGACATCTTAGGGTTAGCTTGATATCATGCACAAATGCATGTAGCAAACATGATATCTGGCCTGCTAGCTGTGAGGTACATAAGAGACCCCGCCCTATAAAGATGTTCATCAACACACTCCCCCTCAAGATCAGGTCCAAGGGAGTGATTTCTGACTATGGGTGTCTTAGCAACCTAACAATCAGTCATGTTAAACCTTTTAAGTATGTCCTGTACATACTTTAACTGACTTATGAAGATGCCATTTTCAACTTGCTTCACTTGAATTCCTAGAAAGAAATTGAGTTCCCCCATGGCACTTATTTCAAACCTGTCCTTCATCAGCTTCTCAAAGTCTTTGTAGAGCTTTGGATTAGTTGACCCAAAGATAATGTCATCTACATATACTTAAACTTGCATTATGTCATTTCCTGTTCCTTTTATGAAGAGAGTTCCATCTATAGTACCTCTTTTGTAGCCATGTTGATAGAGATACTGAGATAGTCTTATACCACTTTTTTGGTGCTTGGTGCAGCCCATAAAGAGCTTTATCAAGCCTGCAGATATAATCAGGATGATCAGGATCTGCGAACCCAGGTGGTTGTCTTACATACACCTCTTCATCAATCACCCCATAAAGAAAAGCACACTTGACATCAAGTTGGTAGACCTTGAAATTCTTGGATGCAGCAAAAGCTAGGAATATTCTAAGAGCTTCAAGTCTTGCCACAGGAGCAAAAACATCTGTGTAGTCAATTCTTTCTTCTTGAGTATATCCTTGAACAACTAGTCTTGCCTTGTTCTTGATGACAAGTCCTCTATCATCCTTTTGTTCCTAAAAACCATTTGGTTCCTATGGTAGTCTTCCCTTGAGGAAGAGGACATAGGTTCCAAACTTTTGCCTTTTGAATTGAAGCAGCTCCTCTTGCATAGCTTCAACCCAACTTCCATCCTATAGAGCCTCATCAATTTTCTTTGGCTCTATCTGGGACAAGAAACAAGAGAAGGCAAACATTTGCTTCATGGGTTTGTCCTCTTGTTCTCACCCCAGAATCAACATCTCCAATGATATTTGTGGTAGGATGAGACTTGTGGATCCTTAGCTGAGGGATCACAAAAAGTTGCTTAGACAGATCTAGATTTGAAAATTTTTGATCTAACAAAGAAGATTCACCCTTCACATCAGCACACTTATCAAGATTGACTTGATCCAATAATTGTGTGACATCATTGATGTTGTCTTCAATGCAGTGGTTATCAGCATCAAGAAATTCCTGATCACCTTCACCACCACCATTTTCTCCAACATTTGAAGCTCCTTCTTTTGAGTTTTGTGCCTCTAAGCTGGAATTTGAAGGTACCTTAGAAGCATCAGCAGGATTTGTAATTGATGTGCTGGTAGAAGCTTCATTTGTAGGAATAGTCACCACAGGAGCTGAAGATGTGTAACTTGAAGGTCTTCTTAGCTCAAATCTTGGGTCAGGATCACCTGTAGGTAATATATCTGTAGATCCTGAAACAGTCTCACAAGATTTGCTAAAACAGTTGGTAACTAAATCAAGATCAAATAGCCAATCCGGACCAGAACCTTTCACACTAGGAGTGTGCTCATTGAAAGTCACATTGGCTGACTCCTCAACTCTCTAGTTCTGAGATTGTATACTCTATAAGCTTTAGCTTGAGAAGAGTATCCAATAAAGTGTCCATCATCTGATTTCTCAGCAAACTTGGCAATTTGATCTTTGGTATTCAAGATAGTGCAAGGACATCCAAATGACCTGAGAAACCCAATGAAAGGTTGTCTCTTGTGCCAAAGTTCATAAAGAGTCTTACTATGTGTCTTAACCACTAAAACTCTGTTTTGCACATAACAAGCAATGTTCACTGTCTCTGCCCAGAAGGTGATAGGCAGTTTAGAGTCAGACAACATAGTTCTTGCAGCTTCAATTAGTGTCCTGTTTCTCCTCTCAGCAACACCATTTTGCTGAGGAGTCCTGGGAGCACTATATTGTCTTGTAATACCTTTTTCATCACAAAATATATCAAGGATTTGATTCTTGAATTCAGTTCCTTGATCACATCTTATGGTTTTGACCTTGTGATCACATTGATTCTCAATCTTTAAGATGAAATTCTTCAGAACCTCAGGGGTCTCATCCTTAGTTATAAGAAAGAAGACCCAAGTGAATCTTGTAAAATCATCTGTGATTACCAAACAATAAAAGGTCCTTCCTAGACTCATTACACTGGTGGGGCCAAAGAGATCCATATGTAATAAGTGTAGGGGATTAATGATGGAATTTCTTCCTTTGGCTTGTGAGATACCTTGTGTCGCTTCCCTTTCAGGCATGCAATAGAGTGGTCATCACTTGTAAACTCTTTCTTTAATATTCCAACACATTCTTTTATGCCAGAGGAAAGATTCATCATTATTTGCTTTAGATAGAAAGCATGAAACTTCTCGCTGAGGGAGATGTTTCTTGCAAGTCCATCTTTTTACATTTCCTTCCTGGGGGCTCTGAGCAAGATGTGCTCATGAGGAATGACCACCCCGGGCCTGAGAACAATGCACTCATGCTTAGTGAAGAGCATGTTATGACTCTGATCACAAAATTGGGATACACTCAGAAGATTGTACCCAAGCTCCTTGACAAAGTTTACCTTTTAAATGATGAGCTTACCATTTGTGACCTTGCCCCTTCCAGTAATGTAAACTCCTGCATCTCCTCCAAAAGCAACTGGTCCTCCATCAATTCTTTCAAAATTTTGGAGTAGTGACCTATTGTCTGTCATGTGCCTGGAACAGCCACTATCAATGATCCATACATTTCTGTTTGTCTTGAGCCGTTCCTGCACAAAAGAGATGATTAGTTACATTTGGAAACCCAAGCCTCATTGGTCTTGGGCTCGTCAAAACAAGTTGAAGGCAATGCAACAGTAATTGATCCTATAGTCATGCTAGAAGGATCATTTGCTGATGTTGATGAAGAACTTTCAGCCACATGGTCCTTCTTTGACTTCCGTACCACCTTTGGAAGCTTTGATTTGACCTTCAATACTTCGGAAGTTTTGATGTGTGGACCTTCAGAAGATCTTGCTTTCACTGCAGCAGGCTTCAGTGCTTCGAAAGTATGTCTTTCTTCCGAGACCAAATTTTCTTCCGAAGGCAAGTTTCCACTTCTTCTTCTTCATTTTGGAGCTTCCGAAGGAAACAGATTTCCTCCGAAGCTTGCTTCTTCTTCTCCAAACTCTTAGAAATTTCTTTCTTGGTCATGTGGAGAGTACTCTTTGGATTGTAAACACAATCCTTAGCAAGATGAGAAGTACTCCCACACATAACACAGTCTATTTTCTTCCTTCTAGGAGTTCTTCTTTGTGAACAAGGCTGAACTTGATCACTTTCCTTCTCCATCTTCACCTTTGCAGATGCTGTAGCAGTTCTTGTGGGGTTAGAACTACCTTTGGAGCTGGATGGTTCAGGTTGTACAACAGTGATGCATAACTGATCAGCCTTCTTCTTGATGATAGGATGATTTGGACATGAATTAGAACTCTTGTTGATGTAGTTCAAGTTTGTGTCTTCAGCCTTTACCACTTTAGAATCTTGCAGAGATGAAGACTTGTTTCTGTGCAGAATTGAAGGTAACCTTGATCTCTTGAGCCTTTTTGGACTTTCATTTGGCCTTCCTGATCAAGTTCTTTCTTCTTGACTTGGTCATCCTAACAACTTTGCTCCCCTCAGAGGGATGGTGACCCTTCTTAGAATGCTCTTCTTCACTCTTCTTAGAGCCATTCTCCACCATCTCCTCTTCATCCTCTTCAGTCACAGGATCTATGAGGGGAAGCTCATCTTCACAAGTCCCACACCTAGGAGATCTTACAGACAAGATTATGTGTGGAGGAGCTATCTCACAAGATCCTAGTCCCTGCTTATTGTGATAACAAACTTTTGCATGCAAGGATGAGGATATTATGTTCTTGAAGGTCTCTTCTTCAAGAACACATTTTTATGCCTTGGCTTTGCTGATCACAAGTTCAGCCTGGCATTCAGTTAATTTAGTAATGAGATCTTTGATCTGAGTCCCGTAGTTTGTATGCTCATGTTTAAAAGTTGAAATGATTTTCTCTAAGTCCTCTACTTTAGTTATAATCATTTTCAGCTCTTTAAAATCAGCTTTTAAGATATTTAAAGACTCAAGATCAGATCTCATTTCTAAATTATAGAACCTGTATCTATTAACTTTAGCAATGCGTTCAGGAGTACAAAGATGTTCCAATACCTTGGCTTCATCATGGTCTGCCATGAGTGCTTGGTTTGGAGATGTATCTTCCACCTGAAAGCTCCAGTCAAAGCCTCCTTCTTCAACACCAACTGCAGCTTGCTGCTTTGGCTTCTCATTCTGGGGGGCTTTCTCAGTGTAGTTTGGTCTGGTTTATGCTTGGCCACTATTTGTCCTTGGGCCTTACACTCTCTTGCAAAGTGTCACATCTGCAATTGTGTCCCATCTGGTTACAGTTGTAACCTTTACTTTGCTTTGTCCCGCCCAAACTTTCCACTAGCTGCATTGCTTGGAAACTTTCTCCCTCTCCTCTTGTAGAACTTCTTGGCTCTGTGAGTGAGAAGAGCCATCTGCTGGACTATCTCCATGTACTCCAAATTATCTGGATGGATACAGTCCAAATCTTCAAGAGTGAAGAGAAAGTTGCCTGATGTTTCATCAGCAGAGAGAAAGGCATGAGAAGAACTTGTCTCTTGGAAAGAACTTCCTGAGTGTAGCTTTTCCTTGGAGTCTCTGGGAAGGTGATGAAAGGCCCTTTTGTGGTGTCAGGGTAGCATATAAGATGATGTTGGGGCTCAATGCTTTCCCTTTCAACCAGATGGAGGCTGAATGCAGTTGATTGCCGAGTTACCAGATGAGTTTTGCATGTTCATCTCCATCTGGTAGCCACTAAGAATACCATACAACTCTGTGAGAGTAAGAGTCTTAAGGTTCTCAGTCCTCTTGATAAACACAATAATAGTCCATTGTCTAGGAAGAGAGGACAAAAACTTCCTTACAATGTCCTTGTTCTCAAGAGTTACTCTAACATCCATTAGAGTATCCACAATCTCAACATACCTGAAGTATTGTTGAGTCATGGTTTCACCTGCCTTGAAGGTGAAGTTTTCAAACTGCTGCTTCAGGAGATCCTTCTTGTTCTCCTTTGCTTCAGTAGACCCCTCATACATCAGCTTCAGTGCTTCCCATAGTTGCTTGGCAGTTTTGCACTTCTTGAAACCTCTGTAGATGGAGTTTGGAAGAGCAGTTTGAAGGGCTGTCATGGCTTTTTGATCAATCTCTATTCTTTTTCTATCTGCTTCAGAGTAGTCAGCCACAGCCTTAGGAATCATACCACCACCAGTAGCAGAAGTGGTGCTTGGTATGTAAGGTCCTTCAACAACAGAGTCCCACATCCTGGAGTCTTGAGACTTGATGAAGCCTTTCATTCTTTGACACCAAGTATCAAAGTCTTCAGGAGTGATCAGTGGAGACTTTGTCATAGTTCCAGTTTCCATATCAGCTTTGGTTATAGCTGCCATGTGAGTTGTTAAGTATTTTGTGTGCGTGAGGGATCTTAAGATGGTGAGATCTTATATCAAGAGCCTGAAATGCTCTGATACCAAATGCAGGACCAGTGAAGGGTATGCACTTACAACACAACAACACAATGAGGAGAGTTTCTTAGAACACTTAACATATCAAATAGGGAACTGGTTAACTTGTTAATGAAAGATGCTAAGAACACAAGTAAATATGAGACAGAACAAGATTGCAAACAACACATGTATTGGTTTTCAAGAATGCTGTATATTTCTTCTCAAGTTCTATTACAAGTTATAAAGCATCAATGGAAAGTTACAAGTACTTGAGATACTTTATACTACATCCTACAGACGGCCATACTTTGAAGGCCAGCTAGATACAATTGACTAGACAACTACAAATCAAATGGAGAGTCAAAAGGCAGATCTGCCTTTTGACTTGTGACTATGACATGCCATAGCTCACATCCTAATATATTACAAAAGGATAAAAGTACCAAAGTAGAAAGCATGGACTCAAGAGCTCAATGTACAGTTACCAAAAGCATGAACCTTTCACCAACTCATGTAAGTTGGTGACTTTACAGAGTAGCAGCGAAAAGGTGGTCCAGCTTTATGGTAAAGTACATCAGATAAAGGCATATCTCTAAAAGTCTTCAGAAGAAATCTGTCTTCACTCTTTGGCTTCGGAAGACTTTGTCTTTGAAGCTTCGGAAGACTTCACTTTTGGCTTCGGAAGATGTGGTCTTGGCGGAAGATTTTACACTTAGAATATTTCTAGTGCATGGTGTAAAACTTCCGAAGCATTTATACTTCTGTTCTTTAGTGCATGCTTGCAGAGAGACTTTGGATGTTTTGGCTGCATCAGACTTATAGGAATCCTTACAAGGATCATTGTAATGGGTTTTTAGAATAAGTGCGGTTTTGAGGGAAAGACATTCAGAAAGATTATTAAGAGTCATTATGAGAATTGGGTAATGAGTTTTAAAATCCAAGAAGACAAAGTCAATGATAATACGATAACAAAAGATGTTTCAAGTGTAACGTTTGGTTTACAAACCAAGGCAAATACGTTGACTTATCAAAGTATTAGGTCAACCACAACCTTAAAGAAGACATGCGTACCTATAAGCGGACAATCACCCTAAGGGTTCCGAGGTAAGGTAAACGGATCCATCGATTGATTTGGATTTATATGAATACCTTGCCTAGACAGAACACCTCGAGATACAGGCATCACGTTCTTCCAACATTACATGTTTCAAGTTGTATGACATAGACTTTGACGAGACTTGAAAACCACGAATAACGATTCAAAGATCAATTTGAAAAACATTTGATTTAGGCACAATGCCTTAGAATATGATTTAAGAATCATATGTGCATTGATAAGAATCAAGGTACAAGAATAATCACATAAGGCATATAATCACATAATCATATTTAAACATATAAGGCACATAAAATCCTTTCTAAACATGATAAATACATGAGAGGACTCATGTGTAAAGGTACTTAGTTATAGTCTAGGTCATTCCATTTCTAATAACCTAATTCCCTATAACCATGGCTCTGATACCAATCTGTCACACCCCGACCGACGGCGGAATCATCGGGGCGGACGAATGTGAAACGATTGTTCATAGCTCATGGAATTAAATAAGTTGAAATAATATTAAATGCCATTTTTCATTGATTAATACTAAACAAATAAATCATTACAATACAATCAAGATTCAAACAAAAACATAAAGTCTTTACTTAAACTAGGTCCAAGTCCTATATGAGCAAGAAGAATTCCTCAAGTAGCAATCCTGAAACATGTTAAAAATACGGGGTCAACATATAATGTTGGTGAGTTCCCATGAATTTGTACATATGTATGAAAACAACGTTTAAGAGTCAATTCATGTCATAGGTTAAGAAATATTGCAAGAATATAGATAGCATAATGATACAATCAAACCTTGACAAAGATATCCATTACAAGTTATAACGATTAGCTAAGTGTACTTGGTTATACGTCATCAGGAGCCAGCAATAATCTCGGCTTTAGTACCAAATAGGCTTGTCAGACACATAGATCTATGACGTCGCTAGGCTAGCAATAGTTAATGATGGTTTTTACAAGATGACTATCATATAAGACTCACAAGTATCTCAAATAACCATGACAAGTTAACAAACGAATCGCTTGTGCATTACAAGTTTCAAGATGTTTTACAAGTGTAAATTTATATGCTTAACATGTTTCACCCCAAAAGGTGTGAAATAAAGTAAAAAAGGGGAATGGAAAACTCACATTGTATAATGATGGTTGTAGAGTACATAAGGAAGCTTAGATGTTCAAGAGTCAAAGGTAATGTCCTAAATGATAAAAAAAAGAAACAATAACTTGAGGTTGGAGTTCATTACAAGAAGTTAGGACGTTTAAAGAATGCCAATAAGCGAAAGGTAGATTGAAAAAGGATTATTGTACCAATTTTAGAATATGAACAGAATGTTTGGTACGTGTTTGAACAGGTTTTAAAAATAGCAAATGGTTTCATAAAATTATAAAAAATTTACAGTTGACTAGTTCAGAGTCTCCCGAACAACTTTTGTTCAGAAACATTTTTATGAAAAAATCCGTAAATAGGTCAAATCATCAGCACAAGACAGAAGGTGCTGAAATGCGCACTTATCTTGTGAAGGCTATTGTTGAGTTGCGCTTGAGTTTGAATACGTATAAACTATCGTTAAAAAGGTAATTCAATGAACTTAATATTGGCGTTTGATTTTACTAAAATTTAGTTTGTTATGATTAAGTTATGGTTAGTTGAAGTCAGATTATATTCTGACAAATATATAGTAAGGCACTTATGTGTACTTTTAAAATTGCTAAAGCATGAAACGGGTTAGAACAAATTTATTATGTCGATATATGGTATATTAGACTTCATTGACTTATATAAAAAAATATTCCAAGTCTTTGTCATAGCCATCATTTAGAGAAATAATCTTGTGGAATAACCGAATGTGGCGGCATAGCCGTCCATATGCAAACGGGATTCTTTGTGTATGTTAGCGTGTTCTTATCTTGATTTAGGAATGTTAGTGATTGTTATAAGGTTAGTGAAAGTTAAAATGTTAATGATCAATTGATAATGATTAAAATTAAAAGAGATTTAGTAGAAGAAAAAATAAAAATAAGAACATGAGAACAATTGAATGTTAGGATGATTATAACAATATAGAGATATATAATATAAAAGCAATTATAAGGTTACCTTAGTATTAGAAACTTTTTGAAATTACTTATAAAAGAAAATTCTTGAATTTGATCAAAACCAAATGATGAAAAAAAGATATGTGAGTGAGATTAAAAGGGGGTTATGATTGTATTTTGAAATAAATATAAGATTAAATAATTTAAATAAATAAAAGAATAATTACAATTTAAACTTTAAATTTATTAAGACTTTAATTTAACAACTTATTTTTTATAAAATCTTTATAGACTTTATAAATCTTACAAGAAATTGTAATTTGATTATTTATTTAGTTGAATATTTTAAAATCTTATAGATATTAATAACCTTTTAACATTTATAAAACTTATTCTATAAGTTATGAAATTATTATATATTGATTAAATGGTATAATAAATAAAAATTAAAAAATAATATTCATAAAATTAGTTAAATAATACATTTAGTGCATTTTGATTTATCAAACTGAATTAATAATTTAATAATGAATTTTTTTTTCAACGTATGAAAATTCAAAATGAGTTCGGGTTTGAGTTTATAATTTGAAAATGGGTGGATGTTACAGTGCACATATTTGCACCTTTTGCTTTGTACTACTATTTATAACAGCTTCTGATCCGAATTTAAAAAACTTTTCTAAACAAAAGTTGTTCGTAATATCCTAAAATAGTAGGCAAAATATTTTCATAATTTTTACTTAAAGTTTGATATTTTTAATTATCATACAAAACTTTAACAATGAATCTGTTAAGAGGAATTATTATCAATTATTAACACAAAAATAGATTCATTCGTCTTCATGGCATGTTATGTAAATTTGTTAAGGATATTAGTATCTCATTGTACATCATTACATGCTTTGAATCAACAGTATTTAGTTATTAAAATTACAAACAAGAAACTTCCTGTTGTAACCATGATCCACCATGTATTTTAATTCAATGGTGATACATTTTGATAAATATCAAAGAGACACATACTATTTAGACTATGAACTCTAAAGACGTGGTTATTGTTATCCTATTGTTTATTGTTTTGTAGTACAATAGGTTCATCCTCCATGATCTTTGCGGCATAGGTGAATCCAACACATACTCCACTTTTAATAAGACGAGAGGATATGTAAATTCTTCTGTCATCTTTTAAAATCATTATCCTCTTTGCAGTTGTTAATAAAAACTTAGTAATTTGTAGCTATATTTTTCTATAATCTTCTAACTTTTGATGAGAAAAATAATTATTAGTAACATAATTATAATTTATGAAAATAATAATTCAATTATCTGTCTGATGTGAAGTTACATTAAATCTGAACATCTGTCTAAAAGTCAGTGCTAGATTACAGCTTATAAGGTCAGCATTAAGTTTCCTTGAAAATGTTAGATGTATAAACATTACACTAACTATTCTACATAGATCCCTATATTAACCAACAAATGTGAGTAATGTTGATCTAGGGTGGACCCATGTTTAGTATAAACATTGCTCAAATCCATACACTAATCCCGAACGACCCCTATTTAAATTTGTCATCGACCTTCATAAAATTTGCACCGACCCTAAAGAAATCTTGAAATCAAACCCCAATTAAAGTTTGACACTGACCTCTAATAAGAATCAATTAAAACTTTTGAAATTTATAATTATAAATCTATTATAAACTACTTAACAAAAAAATAACCTTATTATTAGCCCAACATTAGAGAAGTGTCCTAATATATAACAAACAATTCTATTACATTTTACAAAATTACAAGATTAGTGACATTTAAAGGGTTGATTATTCAGGTCACTAGTTTGTCCGTGGTTATAAGCCCTGCTCTCGAATTCAAATCTAAGCAGCCTTAATCTTCAATTCAATATTTCTTCTAAAAATATTTGTAAGGCCCCGTTCCCGGAACACTTACAGCTGGCCAATCATCGCACATAAAACATATAATTACATTAACTTAAATAAAACGTTGCAGCGGAAACATTAAAACAACATTCCATTTCATCATAAAAGCTTTTGCAAAATAATACAATCATTCATTTCAAAACATCGTTCGTTCGCATTACAATGCAAAAACATTAAACAAAAGAATGCCATCCAAAAGAGCTGAGTAGCCGCCCCGTGCCATCCTCAGCAACCATTACCTGCCAACTGGAAACACATAAAAGTCAGCGTTGCTGAGTGAGTTCTAGTTTTATAATATAAAACATACTTTACTTTCTTTTTAAAACCATCCGTTAATTTCGTACGCGATCACACAACATACATACGTACAGATAATATAATTATTATCTTCAATTACGTTCGTTACATTCTTCCATTCATTAATCATCACACGGTACTTTATCATTCGCTTCATTCGTTCATAACTTCTTTTCTTACGTTCGTTCATATCACACATATCGCACGCTCGCACATTTCGCACTTTCGTATCATCGTACCCATCGTACATATCGCACAAACGGAGTGGTCACTAGGACAGACTCCCCCTGTGTGTGTGAACTCTTAGGGGTTTAGCCAAAATCGCACGCTGTCTCATGGGTTAGCCAAAATCGCACGCTACATAGCACACAGTGAATACCACATCGCACATATCGGGGCAATTACCAAAACTGAACCCCCTAATATGTGTATGAACCCACATGAGTTAGCCAAAATCGCACGCTACATAGCACACAGTGAATACCACATCACACGTATCAGAGCAGTCACCAAGACTGAACTCTTACTGTGTCTATGGTCCCTTATGAGTTAGCCAAGATCGCACGCTGAAATACACATACGGTTGAGCTAACAACTCTCAATGAGTTGTGAACCTCCTTTCTTTTACTTGCAAGCCATTCTTACTCTCATTCATTCGTTCATGCATGCATTCATTCATTCATCATGTTCCTCTTTTCGTTATCTTCCACTTTACGTTACATAATACTTTCATTTCATTCATTAACATCCATCGCAAAGTCACGGGAAGATAAACATACATAAACAGGAACATCAACGAGATCATGCAAATCATCATACATATCAGCATGCATACATAACATATATCACACATACCATCATGCATAACATCATACATAACATCATCATTATACATCATCATCATACATCATCATAACATCTATGACTTCAAAAGTCAACTTACATAAACCCCAGGGAATCTTCCAAGTCAAAGCCTACTTTTACCCTTTTCTCCCGAGAATCAGATAATAACTAAGTTCCTTCGGGCGCATGAGCCCTATTTGAGCGTATGAACACCCTTCGGTAGCATGGCCTCCCAGGCGACTGAACCCTTAGGTGAATGGACAACAGGCAAATGAATCCTATGCGGATGGACCTATGCGGATGAATACTATGGGCGAATGGACACCTATGCGTATGGACTCTCAGTCGCATAGCTTCCATGTGTATGGCCTTCAGTCGCATGACTTCAGGCACATGGGCTTCAGTCGCATACCCTTCGTGCGAATGAACCTCAGTCGCATGGCCTCCAGGCGCATGGACCTCAGTCGTATAACCTTCAATCACATACCTTGCTGGTGCATGAACTTCAGTCGTATGACTTCCATGCGTATGGACCTCAGTCGCATGGCATTCGTGTGCATGTACCTCAGTCGCATGCCTTTCGGCCGTATGGCCTCCAGTCGCATGCCATTCGGTCGCCTAGCCCTAGCTGATGCAGAATGCAGTTCATCCCGAACGCAAACTGCCATTTTCGGCCTCCAAGCTCTCCCAAACTGTTCTAAGCTCAAATCAACCATCCTAAGCCTTAGAAACACCTACCACAACATCATTCAAGCACACACAAGCCCGAAATCAAACCCCACTCGAATCACACACAAACACATACGCATACATACGGGTTCAACACCCAACTTTTCAAAAACGTGTTTCAGATGTGTTCCAGTCCTAAAATCATTCAAAAGTATGTAAAAGAGGGGTCTTAGAACTCACACAAACAACCCCGTCAAGAAGAGCTTCAATCCAACCCGCTACACTTCAACTTTCACGCTTGAATCCAAGAAAACCCGAAGCTTGAGACCACTTTTCTTCCTTTTTTCTCTCTATGGTAGATTTTGTGAGTGTGGGGGAGGGTGTGGGCTGCCCTCCCCTCTTAATCCCCCCACTCTTTCAATCTTTCTCCCGTTTTGGCAAGTTTGGTCCCTCGCCTGTGGGCTTTATTTTTTTTCTTCTTTCGTTGGCTTCAAAGAAAATATCCGGGTGTTACAATATTTTTCAAAATATCACTTTACTATTTGATTATTTTCTTAACTATTCTTTGAATGTTAACTTAAAATTTGTTGGATGAATATTTTTTTAATGGTTATTGATTTTCCGAAAACATAAACTAGAAATCATAAACATAAATGATTGCTATACTAGCCCAAAAAAGTTAAGACAAAAGACAAAACATGACATCACCTGTCAGGATCAGTGATCACAAGTTTGATGGATCAGTGAGTAATGCAGCGGAATAAGATCAAGAATTAAACAAATTATAGCAAGAGTTTGATATTTGTAAACAAATACGAGAGAATATATTTCTGTGATAAGGAATGATTTAATTATACCAAATATTTCTATTCAATCATTCACCAATTACAATAAGGTTGACACTCCTTATATAGAGTGCAATCACTGCTGCTATCACGGGATAGTGACAACTAGCAGATCTATTACAAAAATAACTAACACTTAACAAACTACTGAAATGTTCACAACTATTGAGAACATATCAGAGTGCTAAGTATAAAACATAAAACTACTGAAAAGAAACTACTGAAACTACAACGACTGAAGAACAAACTCTTCAGTCGTTTTACAAAACTACTGAAAGTAAACCGTCACAACTACTGAAGAAGTCCTCTTCAGCTGTTATGACAACGTCTGATACTTGGTCTTCAGCACTTGTGTCTTCAGACTTTGTCTTCAGTACTTGTCTTCAGACTTTGTCTTCAGCACTTGTCTTCAGACTTTGTCTTCAGTACTTGTCTTCAGACTTTGTCTTCAGCACTTGTCTTCAGACTTTGTCTTCAGCACTTGTGTTCAGACTTTGTCTTCAGCACTTGTGTCTTCAGACTTTGTCTTCAACACTTGTGTTCAGACTTTGTCTTCAGGTGTTTCTTCAGCTGTTGTGGACTTCAGTAGTTGTTGTGACGTCTGTGGGACTTAAAGGTTTTGCTGATCCTGCTCATTGGTTCTTTTGGTCCAACAAACTCCCCCTGAACCAATGCAGCCAAAACCTTTAACTTTATTGAGGTCCCACCTATTGTTGGCAAAATGGTTGGTCTTTTTCCTTCTTGATCAGTTGAGAAGATGACCTATATAAGCACTAGCCTGGAAATAAGTCTCTGATGATTTGGTTGGCAATGTATGGATGGGAGCTCTGTATTGGGGAACTGGACACTGAGCTGTTCCCCCATCCATGAGACTCACTTCCCATGTATAAGCCTGTAGGATTCTCTGGTGTATGCTCTAAGAAACATAATTTGTTCTTCCATGGTAAGATTTTCTGGTTCACCATCAAACAATCCTTCACGCCCATACAGCTCTGAGATGTACTTGGCCTGTTTGCCATTTTTAAGTTCAACTGTTGTAATCTGTCTGTATGCAAACTCATCTGGGTGAGTACCTTCAAGTAACAGACTGAGCTCATTTTGTTTGAAGTTCTCAAGCTTCTTGTAGACTAACCCCTTTTTAATAACTCTGTTCTCTAACATCTTTTGGGGTGGCTGTTTAGTCTCATAAGCCTTCTTGAAGTCTTCTACAATTTCCCAGGGTGATACTACAAGGACCACTGTGATCTCTTCATCTACGATCGTTTTTACCTGGCCCTTGTATCTCGCAGGAATGTCTTTCTTCACAATTCTGTGAGCCACCCTAGGATCAGGCCATATTCTCACCTTTTCCTTTTGATATTGAAATGTGTTAGCAAGAGTGTACAATCTCAGAGCCTCTTTCTTCATACTTATTATTGATGAAGAAGCAGCATAAGTTTTGTCTATGCTTTTCAGCATCTCCTCATCATAAAGCCTTTGCTGCTGTTCTTCTTCTATCTTTACTCTCACTGTTTCCATCTGTGAGGTGGGAGTGATGGGCATAGGTTTGGCTTTAGGCAAAGTTAGGACTGCGGAAAGAGGCAGCCTATCTTCTTCCTCATCATCCTCTTCTTTTTCTTCTTCTAGCCTCAACATCCTTCTCTTCTTCTTCTTGGATGCATCATCGGCTGTTGGTTTTGAGGGTAAAGGAGTTGGTTTAATGGGTTGTGGTAGTAGTGATTTTGAAGTGGTAGGTTTTGCAGGTTGTTCTAGCATTCTTGTAGTGAGTGAGGCTTTGGAGTGTTTTGCTAGTTTATTTCTGTTCCCAGCACCTGCCTCATTTAGTGCTTCAATCACCAGTCCCTTAGTGTATGCTTCAGACGAACAAATCTTGGTGGTTATGGCCAAGATATTGTCCCTGGTCCATGACTTAATCTCGATCAATGATCTCCCAAGATACTTTGTAATGAATCTGATCATGATCTCCAGCCTTTCTCTTTCTAAGGCATCATAACTAGCCCATCTTGAGTTGATCTCTTCAACTTCAAGTCTTCTAATCTCTGAGTCAAGCTGTGCAGTATCGAACCCTTGTCTATACAGTTGATCAATAATGGAGTCCATTGATTTACTATGTGTATCATCCGCCATTTTGATCATCTCATCAAGTTGGAGTTCTTTTTGGAGTTCTTTTTCTTTTCTTTCAATCTTCCTCTTCTTATATGTGATGTGAAAGTCTTTGTGACTTTCACCCACTTGATCAATGTCAGCTCCCTTCACACACTCTTCTTCCTTCTCAGTCTCCTTCACAACCTCCTCTTCCTTCTCAGTCTCCTGTTTTTTCAGTATGCTCTTCCCCTTTGCTTTCACTAACTGACTCTCCCCCTTTTTGGGTGCATTGGTTGCAAGGGTTTGAGTAGTAGAAAGCCTTGTGCTCACAATCTCCTCCACCAGGGGTTGTATGATTGAGGGAAGCCTCTCATCCATGGTTTTGATCACAATGTATGTGATCATTGGGGTGATGAGAGGTAGGGATTGCTGGAAGATAGCAGCTGTTTGCTCAGAGGGGTTCTGTCCCTGAGAAGCAGTGCCAGAGTTAGAGGCTGGTGGGTTGTAAGTTTTGATTGGCTGAGTGTTTGGGAGACCTTCAGGTGAAGGTGCCATCTGTGGGTTTATGTTGGTGTCAGATGGACTTGCTTCTTGAGAGAATTGGTCAAGTAGTCTTTGTAGTCTACTGACTTCTTCCTCAAGAATTGTGTTCTGGGCCAGAACATCATAAAAGAAGCCCAGGTCATCATCAGCAGATGCTGAATCACCTGACCTCTTTCTTGTAGCAAGATGTACATGCACTGGGTGTAGACCAGTTTTAGCATGTGCCCCTTTTTCTTGGAACTGGGGACTTCCAGCCTCAGACGATGTCCTTCATCAGCTGTTGCCTCTGATGAGGTCTTAGCAATGTTACCAGCCTCAGTCTGATCATGTGCTGATTCAGAGGAGGTGGCAGCCTCATCAGATATTCTGGTCTCCATATCTACACCAGGAGACTGAACATTTAAACCCCTGTGCTGTGGGTTGTCAGAAGCATGTTGATCCTCTTCCTCAATATCTGTGGTTTTCCCCTTTGGTGGTTGTTGGGGAGGAGGAGAGGCATGCAGCTGAGGTCAGCACGTTTGCAATTATAAGTGTTGGACTTTGGGGGGCATTTTCATGGGGAGATAGGGTAAAATCAGTATGCACCTGGGGAGAATGGTGCGTTTCAATGGCAATCTCCTCAAATGAGGAAGATTCCAGATTAGTGGGTACCCCTTCTTTGGTTGCTTCAGGCTCCTTTTGAGAGGAATCCTGAGCGGCTGTGGCTGGTAGAGTCTTTGATACTGCTGGGGGGTTTACACCAGCAAGTATATCCTGCCTTGGTGGTACAGGAGCATCTTCAGGGGACTCATCTCCCTGAATAGCTGTTTTGGGTCGTTTTGTTTTTGGTTTGGTGGGGACTCTGGATTTGGTGGTGGTGGCTGTGGGTTCCAGCTGCGTGGGTTTGCGCAGCTTGGCAGCCATTTTCAGTGATTGGTCAGAGTTGTGCCGGGAGTATACTTCAGGCAATACAGCCATAGCAGGGACTCCCAGGCCAACAAGTCCCTCAGCTTGAAGCTGGTTTTCAATTATGGCCATTATGAACCGAGGATATAATATCCAACGGTTGGCAAGTTGCTTTTGGGCCATATCCTTGAGCTCTAAAAATAGTATTTCAGAAAAATTTAAAGGTTGTTGCTCAAGGATGGAGTACAGTACCTGTTGCCACCTTGTGGACATTTGATCCCATGATGAAGTCTTGGGGGCAAGGCAGACGTTTACCATATGAAAGATGAGACGTTCGGCATCTGGAAATGTTTCTTCAATATGGTAGAGGCACTCAGGTTACCTTCGTATCCATGGTGGGCAAATGATAGATCTGTTGTGCCCTTTGGATAACCAGTTGGGAAAGCGGCATCATCCAGATTGAGGGTTTGGCGAAGAATGTCTGGAGTAATGACCACCTTTTGGCTATTGACAAACGATTGAAGAGACTCTGTGTCATTCTCCTCAGAGACAAGAGTGACGTTTGTCCAGAATTGGCTAAGAGATTCGGCATATATGGTGGGGTTTAATAGAAAAGCCGTTTTGTAAGGTGACTGAACCATTAAATCAATGGCGTTGTGAAACTTGGTCCAGTATGGCGATTTTGTGAGGTGAGCGACACAGTTGTGTCGTGGTTTTAGTTGCATGGTCGCCATTGATGAAGAGAGGGTACAGAGTTTTTGAACGTTAGGTTTGAGAGGAGAAGTGAGGAAAAACTCTGAAGGTGGGATAAGGTATTTAAAGGGTAGGGTTATGAAACGACTGAAGGGTTTTGGTGTTAGTCATCCTTTGTGAAACTACTGATGACGTGGCATTAACTTTCAGAGGTTTGAAATGACTGACCGTATTGGTGTGATCATCAGTTGTTATAAAACAACTGAAGACTTGGTTTTAACCGTCAGACGTTGAAACAACTGAAGTCTCTGATTTAGTCTTCAGTAGTTATAAAACTACTGAAGACAATTTTGACTTCAGGTGGTGAAACAACTGAGGACATGGTGTTTGTCATCAGTAGTTGTGAAACTACTGAAGACAGTGGTTTTGTCATCAGTTGTTGTAAACAGCTGAAGACTTGGTGTTAGTCTTCAGTAGTTGTAAACTACTGAAGACATAGGTTTGGCTTCAGTTGTTTAGAAACACAGTTGTAGAAACAACTGAAGAGAAATTACTCATCAGCTGTTTTCGTCAATTCATAGCTTTTCAGCTGTTTCAGTCTGACCTCCACACTTACTCATCAGACTTAAATCTGAGTTTCAGAGGTTTCATTGGTCATCAGTACTTATCTGCATTTCTGACATCAGTAGTTGTAGCTACATCAGCTGTTGTGATTTCATCAGCTGTTGTAACTACATCAGCTGTTTTAACAAATAAAGTACTTCAGTACTTGTGAGGAATGTAGCCTTCAGTAGTTATAAAAACTACTGAGGGGAAAGGAACTATCAGTACTTATATATGACATGGTTACCAATGATCATCAGTATTTATTACTGAGATCATCAGTAGTTGTCACTTATTCTAGCTGCAGCATACCAAGCCTTAACACCAGGTTGTGGAAAGTTGAACTATCCAAAGGCTTAGTAAAAATGTCTGCAAGCTCATCAGCACTGGGAACAAACTTTGGATCAATCAGACCTTTTTCAAAACAATCTCTAATAAAATGGTGTCTAATTTCAATATGTTTAGTCCTAGAGTGCTGGACAGGATTCTTGACAATACAAAGAGCTGAAGAGCTATCCATTAACAATGGGGTCTTAGTCTCTGTTATGCCATAATCCAATAATTGGTTTTGAAGCCATAGTACCTGAGATGTACAGCTTGCAGCAGCAATGTACTCGGCTTCAGCAGTTGATGTAGCAACTGAGGTTTGTTTCTTACTCTGCCAAGAAATCAAACAGTTGCCTAGGAATTGACATCCACCAGAAGTTGATTTCCTGGTCAACTTACACCCTGCATAGTCACTGTCAGAAAAAGCAACTAATTTACCAGAATGTCTAGTAGAATACCATAAACCTAGAGATGGAGTGCCTTGCAGATATCTAAAGATCCTCTTGACTGCAATCAAATGAGACTCCTTAGGTGCAGCCTGAAATCTAGCACAAACACATGTAGCAAACATAATATCTGGTCTAGAAGCTGTTAAGTACATCAAGGACCCAATCATACATCTGTAAAGTGTTTCATCAACCACTTTACCTTTCTGATCTGTATCCAGTTGTGTGGTGTTGCACATGGGAGTAGAACAGGGTTTACAATTTTGTAAATCAAACTTTTCCAAAAGATTTTTTGTGTATTTGGACTGATGAATGAAAATTCCATCAGCCTTTTGTTTGATTTGCAAACCCAGAAAGAATTGTAATTCCCCCATGGCACTCATTTCAAACTTTTGTTGCATCAACTTTGTAAAGGCATCACACAACTGTGGATCAGAGGATGCAAAAATAATATCATCTACATAAATTTGAACAAGTAGATTATGCTGCCCAGCTTTCTTAATGAATAAAGTTTTATCTATGGAACCTCTAGTGAAATTATTTTCCAGAAGAAAGTTTGATAATGTCTCATACCAGGCTCTAGGAGCTTGTTTCAACCCATAAAGAGCCTTATCAAGCTTATACACCCAATTAGGATGCTTATTGTCCTCAACCTGGTGGTTGACATACATAAACCTCTTCTTTAATTTTCCCATACAAAAATGCACTTTTGACATCCATTTGAAAAACTTTAAGATTTTGATAAGCAGCATAAGCTAAAAACAATCGAATTGCTTCCAGTCTGGCTACAGGGGCAAAGTTTCATCATAATCAATACCTTCTTCTTGTGCAAACCCCTGAACAACCAGTCTGGCCTTGTTCTTAACAATAAGCCCATTTTCATCAGTTTTGTTCCTAAACACCCATTTAGTGCCTATTGCACACTTACCTGGAGGTAGAGGAACCAGTTCCCACACTTGCTGTTTCTTGAACTGAAGAAGCTCAAGCTGCATGGCATCAACCCATCCATTGTCCTTTAAAGCAATGTGATAATTCTTTGGCTCTTGCTGACTGATGAAGAGAGCATAGAAGCAGAAATTTGACAATTGACTTCTTGTTGATACTCCAGCAGTGATATCACCAATGATTTGAGACATAGGGTGATTCTTCAGATCTTGGTACACAATGAGATCAGTGCAAGTGTTTGTAGCAGGCTCAGCAGCAACAGATGGTGATGGTGAAGCATTTCCTTGAAACCAATCAGTAGATGGTAATTCAAAGGAAGTTGAAGTTGTAGAAATCTCATCAGCATTTGTTGTGGATTGTGCTGCTGGAGCTACAGGAACATCAGGTCTAGCTGAATCAGGCAGTTGATCACTAAACTTGAAGAGGTGAGTACTACTATCATCATCATCAGCACCAGCAGTACCACCAGGTGGTGAACTGTTGACAGGAGCAACAGCAGGAGTTTGATAAGGAACATATTGCAGTATGTCCAAATCAAATATCTCCACAGGGCTTTGTGGAATCTTGTCCTTTGGAGATTCATTAAACTTAACATGTAGAGTTTCTTCAACCATCTTTGTTCTACAGTTGAAGACTCTGTATGCTTTGCAAGTTGATGAATAACCAACAAAGTACCCTGCATCCACCTTAGAATCAAATTTTTGGAGTTGATCCCGTGTGTTGAGAATGAAACAAGGACATCCAAAAGCTCTAAAGAATGAAATTAGAGGGGCCAAATGATGAAGAACTTCATATGGAGTCTTCATCAACCTCTTATTTACTAGAGCTCTATTTTGTACATAGCAAGCTGTATTGATAGCTTCAGCCCAAAAAGTCATTGGCAGTCCAGAGTCAGCCAACATGGACCTTGCAGCTTCAATAAGGGTCCTGTTCTTTCTCTCCACTACTCCATTTTGTTCAGGAGTTCTTGGAATGCTAAAATGCCTCTTGATTCCCTTTGAGAGGTAGAACTCATCAAGTGTATTGTTTCTAAATTCTGTTCCATTATCACTTCTAATACACTTGACTGAGAGGGAATACTGCTTCTCAACATACAACACAAAGTTGATAATCTTCTGAGCTGCTTCATCCTTTGAATGCAAGAAGAAAGTCCATACAAATCTGGAGTAATCATCCACAATTACCAGACAGTATTTCTTCTTAGCCATACTCATCACTCTCACAGGACCAAAGAGATCCATGTGAAGAAGCTGTAAGCAGGCATTGGACTTAGGTTCTTCTATGGAGGGAAATGAAGCTTTGTGTTGTTTTCCTTTTAAACAAGCAGTGCAGTCATCTTCACATTTGAACTCCTTCATAGGCAATCCCCTTACTAAACCATGGTTATCAGCTGATTTATGTTTTTGAGATTAACATGACCCAGCCTTCTATGCCATAGTGTAGATTCTTGAGGGGAAGCCTTGGAAAATAGGCAAGGATGGCCTTTGAGATCTATTTTCTTGGAAAGATCTAAGGCATACACTCTTCCTGTCCTGTTGGCCTTAAGGAGAGTGTATTCATCCAACACCTTATCAATCAAACTTAGAACTTTGGATGACAGAATCCGGCAGTTCTGACTGGTGAAAAGAGCAACATGGCCTTTGTCACACATTTGACTGACACTCAAGAGGTTGTACTTGAGATTTTCCACATGGTTAACATCATCAAACTTTATTTCCCCATTGGAAACAAAGCCTTTGCCGATGATGTAACCCTTTGCATCATTGCCAAAAGACACAAACCCCTTCCTTCCTTGAGAGTAGTCATTAAGAAGTGATCTGTTTCCTGTCATATGCATGGATCCTCCACTGTCTACATACCAGATGCCTCTGTGGCATGTTGAAGAACCCTGCAGAACAAAACAAATTAGTTAGATTTTGAGACCCAAACCTTTTTGGTTTTGGGCCTGTTCACATCAACAGATGGTAGACTAACAGGTTTGTTGGAAATAACAGCCTGAGAGGAAGAAGATGGTGAAGAAGAGGAATCCTTTGGCTTGGACCTCCTTTTCTGTGGTTTCAACATAGGAACATCTAATTGGTTAACTCTTCCCAATAGATGTTGAACCATCATAACCAGCTGTGTCTGATTTTGTGATAAAGCTTTCAGCTCTTCAGACACATTAGCATTGGAGTTTGATAAGTTCTTATGTTGCACCTTCTTCTTTTGAGCAATCTCAGCTGTTACCTGTTTAACCCCTTCCTTTTTGGATTTCTTTTTGGACTTAAGGGTTACAGGATTTGATGTTGCTGGTACAAATGTGGCTTCAAACTCAGTTTTCATTTTATCCATTTTCTTTTATTTCCTCTTTATGTTTGAGTTTGGATCCTCTTTTGTACCAACAGTCATCTGTAAGATGATTGAACAAACCACATACTTCACATGGTTTCTTCTTCATCTTATGTTGATCATCAACTAAAGAGGATGAAACTACTGAAGACTTGCTCTTCAGTACTTTGGAAGCATTATTTGCTTTCTTGACTTCCTCTTTAGTAGTCTTCAAACTCTTTCTACTGACAGTTTTCTTCTTTTCAGTGCTGACAGTAGTTGGAGTTTGAACTTCAGGTGTTAAATCTTGCTCTCCAGTCCTTTCAGGACTTTCAGAAATAACTCCTGAGTTGATCAACTCTTTGATCATGTGAGTGTCAGCAATTGAACCATCAACATCAGCTGATTGGTTCTGAGAGGGCTTAGTGCTGACTTCTACTTTTGATGATGCTCTATCAAAAAGTGAATCACATGATGAGGTGGATTGGTTATTGCTTTCTCCATCAGATTTCACTTCTACTCTTGGAGCAAAATCTGTAGGAGGAGCAGTGTGATTATAACCAATGCCAAACTTCACATTGGAAGCTGATTGCTTACTAAGAAGCATTTCAAAACCTTTGCATGATTGTACCCATCGATCACACTCTACTTGGGTGACTGCAAGGGTTTCTTTGAGACTTCTCTGGTCTTCCAGAATAACCTCTAGCTTAGCCTTTTCATCATTTAATTGGCATTTAAGCTTATAAATCTCATCACTTTTACTATTAAGAGCAGACTCATACTCAGCTTGTCTTTTGGAAATGGTTTTCTCAAACTCAAGTTTTTGATTTATTAATGCTACATTTGCCTCTCTAATAGAGACAAAGGCAGCTATGCATGATTCAGAACATAACTTGGCTTTAGCCTCTGAAGATACCTGAGTTACCTGTGAAGATGATGCAGTTGAGCAGGAACCCTCAGTTGACTCCAGAGCCATAAGTGCCAGATTCCCAAAAGGACTATCACCACCATGTTGATCAGCACCTGTGAACAGTTGTTCATGACCAGACATGTCATCTGGCAAGCTGCTCCAGTCAACAACTTCAGGGGTGAAGAAGCTATGTTGTTGAGGTTGAGGAGGTTGATGAGATGGTTGAGGTTCTGGTAGTGCATGAGGTTGTGGTACCATAGGAGCTTGAACTTGACTGGTTTGTGGCATGTAATAACAAGGGTAAGGGTATGGCATTTGACCCTGAGGAACAAAATATGCAGGAGATTGTGGTTGAGAATGATGACTAGAATTGACAGGATGTTGCCCTTTGTTTTGTTGACTATTGCTAGGGAAAGTCACAAAAGGTGCAGAGGAATTAGATCCAGATGATCTACATTCTCTAGCAAAGTGTCCAAGCCTTTGGCATTTGTGACACCTCAACTTACTCTTGTCAAAACCAACTTTGGTTTTGCCAGAGAGTCCTGGGAACTTTCTTCCAGTTCTTTTGTAGAACTTCTGAGATCTGATATTTATCAAGGCCATTTGGCTCAAAATATCCATCTCTTCTAAGTCATCATCAGCAATCCCCTTGAGATCATCCATGATGAAGCATAGATTGTCATTATTACACCCAGTAAACTGACTATCAACACTCACAAATGCAGAATCAGAAATGTTTGAAGAGAAATCAATATGCTCATCATACTGGCATTCAGATGAAGCATATTCTGACTCATGACTAACCAAGGCAGTGTTGCCTGGTACAAAGTCTTCAGTGAGCTTACCAGATGAAGACAGTTTTCGTTTTGTTCTATCTCTCTCTCAAATGTGAGCAATTTCCCATGGAGTTGGGTGAGAGATAGTTTGTCCAAATTTGCACTGGAGCGTAGGACAATAGTATATGTGTCCCATCTCTCAGGCAGTGATCTGAGAAATCTGTTATTCATCTGGATATTGGTGTACTCATGTTTGACCATTTTTAATTCAGAGATCAAACAAGAGAACCGCTCAAACTGTTGAGTCAGTGTCTCACCCTTCCTATGAGAGAATGTCTCATATTGTTGGGCAAGGATCTCTCTATTATTTGCCAAGACCTCATCTGTTCCTCCAAATTGTTCTTTCAAGGCATTCCAGAGGTCATGGGCAGATTCATAATGCATTAGCCTAGAATAGATTTCATTGGGTAGTGCCATGGCAGAATTCCATGGGCTTTTGCATCAATCTCAAACAATTTCTTATCCTCATCTGAGTATTGATCCTTCCTCTTCGGAACCATTTGATTGGTTTCCGGGTTATTCACCATAGGCTTGTGTGGACCATGTACCACTGATGTCCAACAACCTGAGCTGTTAACAGACAGGTGATGGAGCATACGTCGTTGCCATATGTTATACTCATTCCTAACCAGCATTGGAGGCTTGGTTGAGGAACCAGTATTGTGAGGATCATTGGAAGGAGTAGTCATTTTAGGTCCAAAAACAATTTAATTCAAGCTTTAAAAGATTTTACACAGACCACAACAGACTCAATGAAAACCAAGAATAAATCTCAGGATGAATGATCAAAAACACAGAAAATTCAATCTCTATAACCGTTTCTTGCAAAAATTGCTAATTCAATCAAACTTGGATCTTGAAGAGCAGTTTCAATGATCAATTATTAGATCGATCAATGATTAACCTGCTCTGATACCATTTGTCAGGATCAGTGATCACAAGTTCGATGGATTAGTGAGTAATGCAGCGGAATAAGATCAAGAATTAGACAAATTATAGCAAGAGTTTGATATTTGTAAACAAATACGAGAGAATATATTTCTGTGATAAGGAATGATTCAATTATACCAAATATTTCTATTCAATCATTCACCAATTACAATAAGGTTGACACTCCTTATATAGAGTGCAATCACTGCTGCTATCACGGGATAGTGACAACTAGCAGATCTATTACAAAAATAACTAACACTTAACAAACTACTGAAATGTTCACAACTACTGAGAACATGTCAGAGTGCTAAGTATAAAACATAAAACTACTGAAAAGAAACTACTGAAACTACAACGACTGAAGAACAAACTCTTCAGTCGTTTTACAAAACTACTGAAAAGAGAAAACATAAAACTACTGAAAGTAAACCGTCACAACTACTGAAGAAGTCCTCTTCAGCTGTTATGACAACGTCTGATACTTGGTCTTCAGCACTTGTGTCTTCAGACTTTGTCTTCAGTACTTGTCTTCAGACTTTGTCTTCAGCACTTGTCTTCAGACTTTGTCTTCAGTACTTGTCTTCAGACTTTGTCTTCAGCACTTGTCTTCAGACTTTGTCTTCAGCACTTGTGTTTAGACTTTGTCTTCAGCACTTGTGTCTTCAGACTTTGTCTTCAGCACTTCTGTTCAGACTTTGTCTTCAGGTGTTGTCTTCAGCTATTGTGGACTTCAGTAGTTGTTGTGTCGTCTGTGGGACTTAAAGGTTTTTCTGATCCGGCTCATTGGTTCTTTTGGTCCAACATCACCAATATTATAAGTATGGTTATTGTTTCAAAAAGTGTTAGATATGTAAACTCAAGAGTTGGAGACAATTTCAAACCTGGTTAACATCCGAAGTACTTATTTAATGACTCAAATATGAGCAATAATAGTGTATGGCCCCAAATCTAAGAGACCTTACATCCAGTAATTCATAAGCATGCAATCTAGGTTGTAACTAGAATAACGAAATCATAACAACGAAAATAGTCTTACAACTCAAAATCTATAGTTACATCATCAAAATGAAATAATTTAGTCTATTAATGGACTAAAGAGCAGCTGCTAATCTTCATAAAGGTAGGGTAGCTTAATTGCCAGCCAAACATCTTTACACAACCAGTCAATTAATCTAAGGCATGTGCAAAATCCAGGAACGTTATGTGAGTCCTAATTTTTCTAAAGAAAGGTTATAACATCTATAATCATCATATATACATCATCATACATAATAAATTATCATTGCATGATTTGTTAATTACTATATATGTTAATAATACACATCCTGTCACATTTTCATTTGTTGTAAAATCATTTATTTAGACACTTATTTGTGTTTTATCTAAATTTTATAGTTTGTGGTGGAGACTCGTGATCTTTTTTGGAAAATCTCAAAATTTGAAGAAATTCAGTAAGATAAATATTTCTTACATAACTATATCTAACACGGAAAACCTATGTTTATAGATGTTAATACAAAACTTATGCCATATGATTGCATCTTTTGTGTGAAATGTATGACATTTGACTAGGAATGATGAATTGGATAAATATACATTCTTATGTTTATGTATGAGAAATATTTGGTGTATGTTATGAATATTTTTTGTCATTAGTTATCAAATTGTTTTGTAATTTTGGTATGATTGTTCGTGAATTGAAGGGTAATTATACTTTTTTGTCTATTCTACGCAAGCTGAGATGGTTGTCATGTGTTTATCGTGTAACCTTTTAAAGATTTGTTGAATTAGATAACCCTGATGGGAGTTTAATTCATCTTTCACATTAACATAATTAAATCATTCAGATCTCATGGCATAACCTTAAGTAAATATTGTATGTTTATCGTTCTAGCTTTTAGAAGAGTTATATGTCTAGATACCCTAACTCGAGTTTACGTTACTTCTAGGTATTTTGTGTAAAATATGCTTTCACTTTGAGTTGTACTAGTTATTATTACTATGCTAAGGGGAGCCAAAGTCCAACTAGTATTTTCTATTGATTGCTTATCTTCATATGTATTTCCTTGATTTGCTAAGTTAACTTGCTAATCATTTTTGCTTATTTTTAATATTCACAAATCTGAACTTAACTCGTTGGTTAGGTAGTGATGATAGTTTAGTATTAAGAGCTATTGTCTTCATAGATCGATAATCGATTCATAACATCAAGGTGGTGACAATCATCCTTTGATTGTTTGGTCGGTAATAATTTGAGTTCTAATCTTGTTATTCTATGTGAATCATCTTTTACTTTTTGATGATTCAATCTTTGTTTCCATTACTAACTTATTGCAAGATTATTGTTATGACCATTTTGATAATATGATAATCATAAAAAATAGATGATAGAAATATATTATACAATCTTGCATAATTGTTGGTCCATTTGATCGATTTGCAGTACAAATAAGTTGTTGAATCATTCAATATCAAATACAAACAATAGAGAACTAAGATGAAGAAGATTGAGAAAAATCACAAGTGTATCAAAATAAGAACAATGATAAACAACACAAATAATAACAAAACACAAATGTATTTCTGTGATAATACTGCTTACAAAGGTCACTAGCAACAATGATAAACGATTAGGGTTTTGCTAGGATTACCCCACAATGAAAATGATCAAATCTATATATAGCAGTCTTAGTTTCACAGACACTTTCCCTGGCAGCGAAACTGTACTGCCGAAACTATAGTTTCGCCCGGCAGAAACAACAGTTTCGCCGGGTGAACTACAACAGCTGACTATGAGCGAAACTGTAATTTCGCTCATAGTTCGCTGGACTACAAAACTAGACAAAATGAATTACATTCAAAAGTAACTAACATTAAACCTATTACAAAGTAATATAAACATAATCTAAACTAAGGTGAGTCCAACCTATACTTGATCTTCAATACTCCTCCTAGGTAGGATCTCATCGCCTTCAATTGTCTTGATTTGACTTGTCTGCTCCAGTCTCTTTTGCTGCTTCTAATGTATCTATATCTATTCCTGCAGCTTCTTCCCTAGGGGCTTGAGACATAGATTCTCCCTTATCAGCTCCAGTCTCCCCCGCTGCCTCTGATGTGTCTTCTACAGCTCCTGCAGCAACCTCCTTAAGAGCTTCAGCAAATGATTCACTCTGGTCACCTCCAGCTTCATTAGCTCCCTCGGGATGAGCACTCGCTTGCTCAAACTATCTAGCCAAATCTCGGACATCCATGTTTAACTCATCTTCAGCTCTTACTTTCTCAGCTATCTCTTTCACTTCAGCTCTCACTCCTCTTACTTTATTAGCCACAGTCATAAACAGATTGGCTTCCTTTCTTGTCTCATCACCTGCTCCTGCTTTAATATGATTTTTGCACAGAACTAGCAGGTCTTCATCACAGAAACTAAATAGTTCCATGGGATCAAACACTCTGAATTCACCTCCATTCTTTACCATGATCACCGTCTCCCCCGTATTGTTATCGTAGAACCACTTCTCAAAGTTTTGCAGTTGCTGGGGGAGGGGATCTGCCAGTCTAATCCTGTTCACTGTCTTTGGGGCTTTCACCCTTAGCACAATCCTTCCTTTCCCTGTTTCCCAGTCTTTATCCTTCTTGGATCTTCTCCTCTCAGCCTTCATAAATCCAAATGACTCAAAATTGTCATTTAGTCCATTCTTTATCTCCTTCTCAAGCAATGAGGCTCTTTCACTTAGATGAGATTTTAGTAATGGCAGCACTGCCAGCCTCCTCAGATCCCATTTGGGTAAGGTCTTGAAGGCCTTCCTCTTGTGCATGTAAGTTATACCTCCCCCTCTCCTCTTGATCATAAACATTTTGAGGTCGGGGTTATAACACCAACTGATGATTTTCTTGTCTGCTTCCTTTTTGCTCTACCCCTCTATGTTTTGGAACAGGGGAGTCAGCTCTTCAGGCTCTTTCTTCTTGACAAACCATTCATCTTTGGCCATTTCAAACACATCTCCATCCTTGTCTCCCTTCTTGGCGACATAGGTTAGGGGCCTCTCATCAACCTCATAGTATTCTGGTTCTGAGTCATAATCAACCAGTTGCTCATCATCTTCTTCTTCATCAACTAGCCATTCCCTTTCTCAACATCCTTTTCAATAGATTTCTCTCTTATCACCTCTTCACCAACCAAGTCCTTTTCAAAATCAAACTGCATGTTAACGAATCCAGCTTCAAATATCTCCTCAACATTCTCCACATTTTCAGCTTCCTTCCTCACACCAGAACCTCCCACTTCTTCAGGTGCTGCACCAGATGTGCCCTCTCCTGCCCGGGAAGATGTACCCACATTCAAAAATGGGTACTTGGATGTATCAGTCAAATCATCTAACTCAGGTTGAGTTAGCTGATTGGGTAGGCCGGCTGCAGTCTTTAGGTCATTCACATCCTCAAACAGTCTCTTAATCAGTTTGTTCTGATCTATCAGCATTATGGTCATACCCTCAATCACTTCATCCTTCTGCCTTTCCCTCATCTCTTGATTGGTGAGTTTTGTCTTAATCATGCTTAACTCATTGGCCAGAGAGGTGTTGAGGTTTCTTATTACATCCTCATCAAATCCGGCTCTCTCCTCTCTCCTTGAGGTCTCAGTAAATGATTGGTGTTTCTGTTTAGTCCTTCTCTCAGTCTCTCCTATATCGTCTTTCTTCTTTGATTTCCTTTCTTTCTCAACTGTTACCTCCTCATCCATTTCATGCACTTCCTCCTCAAAGTCATAATCCTTCTCCTTCGCATATATTTTCCTCTTCTTAGCAGCATCTGTCTGTTGTGCCCTAGTCTCTTCAGCCCTTTTGTTCTCAGACTCGTCCATCCTCCTGATATAACTCCATCTTTCTGGTGGATACATGTCTCCCACAGATGACTAATTCTTCCACAGAAGTCATGACGGATGGCCAAACAGTCTGCAAAGATACGGGTGTTCATTTGAAACAGCCTTTTAACCTCCCTGTGTCTTGGTAAATTAGGAATAAGATCATCAAAAATCATCTGCAAAAATCTAGGGTAAAGCAACCATTTATTCTTCTTCAGTGCTATCATATTCTTCGCCATACAAGCAAAAATCAGTCTTGTTATATTTGCCTTCTTTCCCTTGCAGCATAACACCATAGCTTTTGCCCAGTCTAGGTTAAGTCCATCTGATCCACCTTTACGGTGATCTAAACACATAATGTTATCATGTTTTGGTTTATGTTTAAAGAAAACATTGAATAACCCAATCCCCATAGACATTTGGCAAAGAAACTTATCCTGCCCTCATGATGTATTGAATAAATGACACGCTTTGCATGAATCTTCCTCTCAGAAGCAATAGAGGTCTTATTTCAAAAGAAGCAATGCCTTTATAGACATCAAATGATGAGAGCTCCTGGTCTATACTTACGTATAACAGAGGAGTTGATCAATTGAGTTTTCCAGATTATAACTTCAGGTCTATACTTACGTATAACAGAGAAGATTATCATATTATGCCGATGAGAGCTCCAGGTCAGTACTATCGTACAGCAAAGGAGATCATCACTCCAGGTCAATGTTCATACATAGCAGAGGAGATAAGCACAAGATATAATACAACAGGGAGCATCTTATATGCAAAGATGAAAAAGCATATTGCTTTTTGAGATAGATAGGAATGATTTGACCCAAAGATACTTTAGATAAGAATAACTCAAAACAAAGGTATCACGTTCTCAATCCTTTTTGAACAAGGACTTGAAACTTTGTGAAGGCCAAAGATGTCAGGGGATTATTTAAGTCATCAAGTTTCTTGTTCTATTAATTCAGCTACAAGATGACTGTTTACTTCGATTTCTGGCTGAACCTATCAAACATATCCCACACAATACTGTTAACCTCCTTTACATCGTCCAGGCTTCTCATTTTATTCTGCAAAGGAAAACAAGAAGAACTTTTAATATTTATTCTCCCCCGAAATTTCTACACTTAAGAAAGATGTGGAAATTTCTTACTTTACCTTATATCACTATAAAAAAATTTATTATTATTATATATAATTTTTTTTTATATTTTTTTTGTGAAAAATGATGACGAATGAAGGAGCGGGCTGAACTAAAAGAAAAGAAAGAAAATAAAAGAAGAAGTATAAACAATTTGTACAGAACATAGATTTAAGGAAAATGGGTTTTAAAATGATATTAAACCTAACATAGAGATCAATTCATAAAAGCGAGGTTTATCAAATGTTTTAGTGAAAAGATCTGTTTTTTGATTTTTGGTGTCAATGGGAATAATATCAATAAAACCCTTTTCCTGAGCATCACGGATTGCATGAATCCGTGTCTCAATGTGTTTGGTTCAGGAATGATGAATAGGATTCTTGGCGATCCCAATAGTTGCTTCGTTGTCACAGAACAACGGTGTATGGAGAAAGTTTATCCCATAGTCAATCATCTGGTGCTGGATCAGAGTACTTGTGAACAGCAACTGGAGGCAGCAATGTATTCTGCTTCTCCCGTAGAGAGAGAAACATTGGTCTGTTTCTTGCTTTGCCATGAAACCAGACAATTTCCCAAGTATTGACACCCACCAGTAACCGACTTTCTGTTTAACCTGTAGCCATTAGAATCACTATCAGAATAGGCATGTAAGTCAAAATTCCTACCATAAGGATACCAAAGACCTAAACGAGAAGAGCCTTTAAGATAACGAAAGATACGTTTTATAGCTTTTTCATGAGACTCTTTCGGGGCAGATTGGTATCGAGCACAATATCCTACAGCAAAGGTGATGTCGGGACGACTTGCTGTAAGATACATAAGGGAACCGATCATAGATCTGTAAAGATGAGGATCAATAGGTTTCCTGTTCTCATCAGGAGTGAGGCACGTTTAAGCAGTAAATGGAGTCATTTTAGGAGAAGCATCATCCATCTTGAATTTCTTCAACATTTCTTTAATATACTTCTCTTGATGAATGAGGATTCCTTCTGGCTTTTGTTCAACTTGCAGCCCAAGGAAAAAGCACATTTCCCCCATCATACTCATTTCGAAACGACTACGCATTACCTCCTCAAACTCCCGACACAACTTTGGATTGGTGGAGCCAAAGATAATATCATCGACATAGACTTGTACGATCAGCATCTCACCATCCACTTCCTTCTTGAATAATGTCATATCGATGGTGCCACGAGAGAGTCCATTGCTTAAGAGATACTGTGTTAGGGTCTCATACCATATCCGAGGTGCCTGATGAAGACCATAAAGAGACTTGTCAAGCTTGTAAACTTTGTCAGGAAAATCGAGATCCTCAAAACCTGGTGGTTGACACATATATATCTCCTCGTCAATGTCTCCATAAAGGAAGGCACATTTGACATCCATCTGATAGACTTTGAACTATTTATGGGCGGCATGAGCTAGAAAGATTTTGATGGCTTCAAGACGGGTGACAGGAGCAAAAACTTTGGTATAGTCTATCCCTTCTTCTTGAGCAAATCCCTGGACCACCAATCTTAACTTGTTACGCACCACAATGCCACGGTCATCGAGTTTGTTCTTGAAAACCCATTTCGTGCCAATTGGGCATTTGTTTGGTGGAAGATCGACCAGGGTCCACACTTTGAGTTTGCTAAACTGTTGTAGCTCTAATTGCATCGATTCAACCCAACAAGGGTCCTGGAGAGCTGCATGAACATTTTTCGGAACAATTTGGGATATAAACAAAGAGAAGAGACAAATGTTAATCAAACCAAATTGACTCAGCGTCCGTACTCCATCGGTGATAGATCCAATGATGTTATCATGAGGATGATCTTTCAAGGTTTTGAAATCAGTGGGTATAGGCAGGGTGTTTGAAGATGGTTGGCTGATAGATTGTTGATGGGTAGATGAAGGTGAGAAGGATGATACTGACTGTGATGAGGTAATGTTGGTGCTGAAGGAAGAGATGCAGAAACAGGTGGAGGTGGAAGGTCAAATGATGATGAAGACGATGCAATATCAACTGACGTGGCATCATTTGCAGATGAGGTGGAATGGACTTGAGGAATGACAGGTAATGGAGTTGGAGGAATGATATTTGTTTGAACATTGGAGATAGACGCATCATCATCAAAGACAGGAAGATTAAATGAGTTAAACACCGTATCGGAGTCAAAGAACCATGCTGGTTCAGATCGAACATCGAAGGAATTAGATTCCTGCCAATCAACATAGAACGACTCTTGAACAATATGTGTTCTCTTGTTATATACCCGATAAGCCTTTTGAGAAGAAGAATAGCCGACGAAGTAACATTCATCAGATACGGCACCGAATTTCGTCTTCTGCGCCTGAGTATTCAATAAAGTGCAGGAGCAGCCAAATGGTCGAAAGAAGTCAATTAAAGGCTTTCTCTTATGAAAAAGTTCATAAGGAGTCTTCACTTTGTCCTTGATTGTCAACACCCTGTTTAGAACGTATGAAGCACAGTTCACCGCCTCAGCCCAAAAGATAATGGGTAAGGATGATTCAAAAAGCATCGTACGAGCAGCTTCAATGAGGGTGCGACTCTTTCGTTCAGCTACACCGTTCTGTTGAGGGCTCCTCACAACACTGAATTGTCTTAAAATTCCCTTAGCAACACAGAACGAATCAAAGATCTGATTTCTAAATTCGGTATCGTTGTCACTTTTGATTGCCATAACTTTTCTCTTGCTTATAGACTCGATTGAAAGAACTAGATTCTGCAGCTCCTCAGCAGCCTCTCCCTTGTGAGCAAGAAATCTCACCCAAGAGTACCTGGAAAAATCATCTGTTATAACAAGACAGAAAGATTTTTTAGCAATTGATTTAACACTAATTTGGCCAAACAAATCAGTGTGTAACAACTCGAGGGGATTAGATATGTTATTTTCGAGTTTTGGCTTGTGTGGTTTCTTATGTTGTTTACCCTTGGCACAAGCCATACATTTTTCAACCACAAAAACATCTTTTAAAGGTAGCCCTTAACAAGATTGTTTTTAACCAATTTTTTTATATTTTTGAAATTAACGTGGCCCAATCTGCGATGCCATAGAAAAGACACAGAAGTAGAAGCTTTGGACAGAAGACAGGTGATGGTAGATGTTGACTCCCTTGAACCCATGTCAAGAAGATATGTATCATTCTTTCACGGAGCCTTCATTAGTACCATCTCATTTGGAATATCAATCTCAGATTTTATAAAAGAGACATTCATTGGACTTGAACAAGACCGAAATGTCCTTATCACAAATCTGAGAGACACTCAACAGATTAAACGCAAGCTCGGGTACATAATTGACTTTCTCTAAAGTTAGAGACCCATTGGAAACTTCTCCTTGACCGGTCATTTTCCCTCCTTTCTTGTCACCAGCAAATGCGACATATCCTTGATTTATTATTCGATAATTGGTCAGTAATTCCTTGAGCCCCGTCATATGTCTGGAGCATCCACTATCCACATGCCATACACTGTTGACGACCTTCGTGGATGACTCCTGCAAACATATTCAAAGAACAGGTTAACCAGGTGAAATGGGTACCCAAGTTTGAACAACTTTGGGTTTAGGAAGAACAGATTTCTTACAGAAGAAATTATTAACTAATTTTGTCAATCTATTCCCAAATGAATTCCTATTAATATGTCTATGATGTAGTTCTGGATAATGCTTAACTACATGATCATCTTTACCACATCTAAAACAGTGTGGTTTTAATCTAGGTCTGTTATGTAACAGGGTAGGGATTGGATCAATATGTATTTCTTCATCACATTCAGACAATTTAGAATCTACATCACTGTATGTCTCATACATGTCTCGAGGTCTGTTTTTATTTGAAAAAGAATAGTTATTTACAAAAAGAGATGAATTGTCATCAGAAGTACATGTAGTACTTGTACCACTTGTACTAGCGTCAGATGATGACGATATCCTTTCGTTTGATAAAGAGTTATTCATTGGGGTAAAAGATGGAATAGGATGAGAAAAGAATTTTTCAAAAAAATTTGTCTGATTTTTCTCGTTGCTCCTTTTGGTGGAATCAATCACACTATTAACACAATCAGAAACACACGCATCATCACAATCCACAAAAGTTAAAGATAAAATAGAAAAATCATGAGAACATGATGAGACAGAGTCTATTACAGATTCACTAGAAACAAAAACAGAATTTAAACTAGATTTATGATCTAAAACAGGATGCTGAAATTCAGGTGTACTAAGACTAGTGCATCCAAGCCCGCTAGTCGGTCCATAATCATAGTCCTCACGAACATGCTTAGGATTCACACCTTCTAAACCTGCAGACATACTGTTAGTATCTGTTTTGATCAAATCATTAGAAGGATGAGGAACATGGAAAGGAGAATAGTAGTAAGTACTGGGAGGATGATAAACCTTAGCATTTTCATATCCCAATCCTGTTTTAATCCTAGCCCCCCGTTAAGATTTACATAGATCATCATGTTTCATTCCCGATATCATCCATTTATCTAACTTTGACTGAAGTTTGCTTGTTTCGAATTCAGCAAGAGCAACCCTTTCAGTCAACGTGTTAATCTTAACATTTCTTTCCAAAACAATTCATTTTAGGTGATCATTCTCTTTCAAAGCCTCGTTTAATTTAACAAAATATTTAGATTCATTTATTTTAAGTTACTCATTAATTCTTTTTAAATCTTTCTCATTATCAATTAATAAACGATTAGCTTTATAAACCCCAAATAATCTGATTTTACATGCAGAAGAACACATGTCCTGAATTACCTCATACGGAAGTTCCATCACCACCTTTTCTGCTGCTAAGGCCTTCTCACATTGGCACACTGGAGTACTTGACTTGCTTTCTTCAACAGTGATAGCTGCATCATCCTTTTCTTTTCCTTGCTCAGTGGATTGACTTCCTTCCTTTTTGAGTTCCTCAGATTTACCTTCTTTCACCCTCTCATCCTCCTTCACCTTCACAGACAGCTCAGCTTCGTCTTTAAGTTCCTTGAATGGATCAAATTCATCCTCATAGTTTACCTTCCCCTTTCCTTTTACAATCTTAGCCACCAGTCCTTGATTAATCTCATCTCCCGTCTCTTCAACTTCAGCACTCCAATCAAAATTAGAGATCAAATCTGTCTCTTTCTTGTGACTCATATCCTCTTTATTCCCGCTAGAAACCAGTCGTGGAACTCCCGAGTTACTATGATCAGTGACGATTGGCAATGGACATTCACGTTTGAAATGTCCCAACTATTTGCAATTAAAACACCTCAGCTTAGATTTATCAAATCCCTGTTTGGAGTTAGAGCTTTGACCTCCGAAGTTCTTTCTTCCAGTGCGCTCCATGAATCTCTGACCTCTAAGTGTAAACATTGCCATTTGCCATTGAATATCAGTCTCTTCATGATTATCAGGGTCAGCCTGATACATATCCTCCATCGTCATCCCTTTGCCTTTCAACTCACCTGCCACTAAGGCTTCATAGCTCTGAACAAACATACCAAAAAGTGTCATTGTCTCGGATGGAACTGACGCTTCAACATTTGCTTTCGAATTAGCCTGATCTCTCCAACAGTACCACAACCTCCTTAATAATTACCAGTATTCACTCCTCCTTGACTAGATGTCTGAATATGAGAGCTTGCAGCGGAAGACAGTAATGCAGCATTTTGAGTGAAACCAGATGTAGGCACCATGGTCTGGTTAAATTCCCTTCTCTTCATGTCTAACTCGAAGGATTTAAGCTTATTGATGATGTCCATCAACTTGTAATCAGTGAAACCTCTTTCGTGCTTTAGCATTCTCACCTGAAGGCTCCACTAAGGTGGGAGAGAGTCTAGCAATCTGTTTACTTGCTCACTGTTAGAAAGTTTTTCATCGTATTTCTTCATTGTGCTTGAAACTGTCTGAAAACGATTTGTGAGATCTGCGAGACTCTTGTTCTTGTATCCCACAAAGGAGTTGAATTCCTTCTCAGCTTGAATGCTCTTATCCTTCACCAGCTCATCATTACCATCATAGAACTCACATAGAGCATCGAAGAGGGACTTAGCATTCTTATGCTCCGCAAATCGTTTGTAGATGTCTGGTGCAGGCAGAGAGTTAATTCTCCAAAAGCTTTCTGGTCTTAATCAATCAGCTTCAGATCCTTCTCGTTAAATGTGGACAAGTCCTTGTTTTGTGATACAACATCACCAACAGTGACAGTTGGTATGTGAGGACCAGAAATGATATATTCCCATTGATTATGGTCAGCGTAGAAGAAAAAGGCTTTGAGACATCGCTTCCAGTCCTCGAAATTATCCCTGTTAATGAGTCTCGAAGGTCTATTGGGAGCTACACTTTCAAGATCAGCAAGGGTGAGGCAAGTCATTTTTGACATAATAGTTTCGCTGGGAAAGAAGTAGTTTCGCTTAAAATTGGTAAATTCGCAGACAATTTCGCAGTGAAAAACTAGTTTCGCTGGGTTGTCTTAATTTCCCTGGCAATTTCGGCAACAGTTTCGCTAGCCAAATGCCTGAAATTGCTTAGTTTCGCCGACAATTTCGCACGAAACAAGCTTGAACTTTCGTTCAATGGTACTTTCGGCAGCAACTTCGCTTGAAATTCACCCACAAACACTATTGAACTTTCGTTCAATGAAACTAGTTTCACAGGACAGCTGAAAACAACTTCAAATAGGATAACACATGTAGTTTCGCTGGAAGAGCAGACAGTTTCGCTGGATGAATCTCTAATTTCGCCGGATGAAGCTGAAAACCTTTTTCAACACGAAATCAATAAGAAATCATCAAAAGCTCAATGAAAATGAGATCTGATGATTCACAGAGCTTCTCCAACCGGAAACAAATAAAATTCAAGCAAATTCCATATCAAATACACTAGAATTTGATCTGAAATTGATGAAAACTTGATATTAAAGAAAAACAATCAAAAACTCAACAAATCATGAGCACTAAGGCTCTGATACCATATTGTTGGTCCATTTGATCGATTTGCAGTACAAATGAGTTGTTAAATTGTTCAATATCAAATACAAACAATAGAGAACTAAGATGAAGAAGATTGAGAACAATCACAAGTGTATCAAAATAAGAACAATGATGAACAACACAAATAATAACAAAGCACAAATGTATTTCTGTGATAATACTGCTTACAAAGGTCACTAGCAACAATGATAAACGATTAGGGTTTTGCTAGGATTACCCCACAATGAAAATGATTAAATCTATATATAGCAGTCTTAGTTTCGCAGACAGTTTCGCTGGCAGCGAAACTGTACTGCCGAAACTATAGTTTCGCCCGGCAGAAACAACAGTTTCGTCGGGTGAACTACAACAGCTGACTATGAGCGAAACTGTAATTTCGCTCATAGTTTCACTGGACTACAAAACTAGACAAAATGAATTACATTCAAAAGTAACTAACATTAAACCTATTACAAAGTAATATAAACATAATCTAAACTAAACTAAGGTGAGTCCAACCTATACTTGATCGTCAATAACCAAAGGTAAAACTTTGAGAATGGATTCACCATGTAAAGCTATAAATTCAGACAAAATTTTATCTTAACTTTGAAAGACCATAAAATGGTCATTGCCAACATTTTTCGATAAATTTGGGGTATAAACATATAGTACTCGAAGTCTATTTTTATTTTCTGGTGGTTACATGATTTAACAAATAGTTTAAGGTTGTAAAAAGAACATTTTGCTTTAAAGGGTCGAGACTAAATTTTGAGAACAGATTATGGGTCTAATTGGAAAAGGCATAACTTTTTCAACTTTTCAAGTTTTTGAGTGAGTCTTTCATCTAAATAAATTGTTATACATTGCTGAATTTTTTAGATATTTTATAGACTGAGTGAGTTTTGTTTATCACTCTACATCAACTGCTGAAGCTAAATACATTGCTGCTGCAAGTTGTTGAGCTAAGATGCTCTGGATTCAAAATCAGATGTTAGACTATGGCTTCAACTTTATGGAGACCCCTATCCACATTGACAACAAGAGTGACATCTCTATTACAGAGAATCCTGTCAAGCACTCCAAGACAAAGCCCATTGACATCAGGTATCATTTCATTTAAGATATTCATGAGAAAAACTTGATTAAACTAGTCAAAGTTGACTCAAATAAACAATATGCTGACTTGTTCACCAAAGCTTTTAATGAAAAAAGATTAAAGTATCTAATTACAGCTATTTGGATGATAAACATTGACTAGTTTATCTCTTTTGAAAACCTCTTTAATATGTGTCTTGTTTATGTTGTCTCTTTACAATCTAAGCCCTGTTACAAAAGGTCTTTCTTAAAATTTTTTCTAAGTATGAGTTCTTCCAAAAAGAAATTTACCCTCGGAAGATATCTTTATCTATCTTCCGAAGACAAATTCCTTTGAACAAGTATTTCCTTCCGAAGAGTTTTTGGTCTCGGAAGAATATTTAATCTTATATCGAATATACTTCCGAAACTTTAAAACTTCTTCCCTCGAAAGACCATTTTTACTCTCGGAAGCAAATTTCTCTTCGGACATATTTTGCCTTCAGAAGTAAATTTGGCCTCGAAAGAATTACCTTCGGAAAACTTACTCTCGAAAGAAAGCTTTACTGCGTAGCGAAAATCTATGAGCTCCACAGTGTAGAAAGGTAAGATTTTATTAATGATGTCGGAATATTTTAAATGGTTAATCCTTAACGCCCCTGTCACATCAGAACCCAAAATGTCCTTTCACCTTATCTATCTAACACTTTACCCCCATTTAAATTTTCAGACTTTTTTTCTTTAATCTTTTTACCTGCTCACATGCCCTAAATTTCCAACATCTTCTCTGTAACTCACTCTTTCAAATTACTTTGTTCCATCTGTTCTTCCGAAACAATGGCCCTAAATCCTCAGCATAACAATGTCGCACTCCTTAATTCTTCAAAGGATGCTGACTTTGCCCCCATCATCCAGTTTCTAACACAATCCACCTACTTCACTTCCCTCACTGTAAACCCCACTGTTTACTCCAACCAAATTGCCGAATTTTGGGCAAATGGTCAAAATGATACACTGAACGGAGAAAGGGTTATCAGGTCGAGCATCTGCAGACAAGACTTGATCATATCTGAACAAACCATCAGGGAGCCTTTGGAGCTTCACGATGAAGGCGCTCCTACGGAATTTACCAGTTATGATCTTGAAGATACATATACCCAAATGGGATATGGTGGAGATGTGAGCTGATTGACAGTTTACAAATTCAACTTCTCTTACAACTGGAAGTTCCTGCTTCATATTGTTCTCCACTGTCTATCCAACAAATCAGGTGGGTGGGATCAAATTCCCTATGATCTGGGATGCCATGTTCACGGATTGGTTAGAGGCATTATTCAACTATTCCAAGTTTGTGTTGAATAACCTTAGAGGTAACCTCCACAAGGAGCCATTCTACATGTATCCCATGTTCATTTACACTTCATTAATTGTGAGTTGGATCAAGACAAACTGCAACTTGAAGAAACACTTATTGTCGCTCACATGAGGCCGAGCATCTTCAAAATCCTAAAGAGGGTGTCACAAACTTCTCTAGAAGATTCACTGACCTTCTTCCAGGTATGTTTGAGCCAATGGCTCCTGGTGACATCCTTGTGAACCCAACAGGTGATGAACCCACACCAAACACCACCACTTCACTGCCAATCGTTACTCCTCACCCCATTAATTCATTTACCAAAGACGTTCCAAATGAACCCTTGTTCAATCTACTCTGATTGAACAAGTTCCCCTTATTCAACCTAAAAAGGCTAGACTGGAAAAATGGGCTCCCACTTAGCCTGAGGTCCAACCATCCTCCACCATTGACCTCAATATTAGCGTTGAGTCTTCTTAGTCTCAAGCTGATAAGCCCAAAACCCAAACCATTAGCCCTCAAGGTGAGTCCTAATACTCCCCTGAGCAGCCAAAAAGGGACATCAAATCATTGGCTATATGCCATTAGATATTGATCAAGGTCTCGGGTCACTAGGAATAACCTCTATTCCTTCACTGACCTATTAACTCAATCTGATGAAGATCTCATGTTCCATCAGGGCCATGATGTCGATATACCACACCAATCTTTGGATCAACTGAGCACCAGGAAACTTCTGATTTCTAGCCCATTTGCAAAGCCAAACTGGGGTGAGCCATAGATGTGGAGGGGACTCATGTAGACTCAGCTGCTACTACTGAGAGTGTCTTATTAGGATCTCAGGACAGTGGTAACATCTCTAAGACTGAATCTACGGCAACCTTGCCTATTGATGCCTATGAAAGAGCCATTACTCTGTAAGGGAATCAGGGTGCCAAGAAACCATATCTGGTGATGAAGATGAACATACTAGGTATGTTATCTCATCTCCCCGTGATTCTTCAAAAGAAGATGAGGGAAGTCTGTAACTCACCATCAGCGACCTACTTTCTAAAGTCTCAAACCTTGAATCAAAGGTTAAGACTTTAGTAGATAGGTTTGTCACTCAGCAACTTGAGATTAAAAATCTCAAGGCCAAACTAGCAGATACACAGATTGAGAAGTCTGTCAGGCATGTACTTGTTCAAATCTCTTTAAGTTCTTCCTCTAGCTCATCTACTTCTCAAGATGATGCTACCAAAAGGTGGAGAATGTACAGAGTCAAGCTCATGAGGAACCAACTTTGTCCATTTTTACCATATCTTCATTTTACCCTATTCAACAACAATCTTCAACCATCTTCCCTCGGCCACCTCTAATCTAATTTCAAGTGGACCCAAGGATGCTTATTGATCTCAATAGGTTCTTAACCAAGTTCCTAATAAGCTCCTCACTTGAACAACCCTACCTGATGTTGCTTTAGCCTACTTTGGAGCTAAAGAGCTTCAAAGGTTTAATGCACCACCTACCACTAAGGAGGAAGTTGGTCAACCTAAGGCCCTTATTGAACATGAGATTAACTTCGAAGGGGAAATGAGGACTAATGGCCCACCAATTGACTTAGTTGGGACAGGTAGTGCAGCTCCATTCTCTTCTGAAGCAAAGATCCAAGCTGCAAAAGGGATTATTGGATTATCATTCTTATCCGATGATCTGATTATCACAAAGGCCATACTTGACTTAGCTTCTGAGATAAACAGTGAGGACTTTCTCAAAACCCCTCTCTTTCAATCTCCATCAGCACCACAAGTTCAACCTCTCTCTTACCAACCTGAACCCTCAAAGCCAGAATCTCCAAATGCTGAATCTTCTCAAGACCCCAGAGGAAAGAGGAAGATGACTGTGGAAGACATTCTAGAGGAAGAAAGGTTTGAGAAGCTAAAAAGAAAAGGTAGACTCAACACTGGAAAGCTACTGGCTACAAGTAGCAAAGCAGCAACAACAGCTCAAGAGGCTATCACCAACAAAAGGAGAGTTGAAGTGATTGATAGACTTGTCAATCTGGGAGTAACTAATGGAGATATGCTTCTACTCCCACTTGATGAGCTGGTATAGTTGGAAAAGGAAACCTTGTTGCAAAAGGAGAAGGAGGAAGTAACTAGGTTGGCCGAAGAGGAGGAGAGAATGAGAAAGAAGGAAGAAGTTGAGCAACAATTGAGGAGTGAGAGGATAGCCTTCATGTGCTCAAGGGGCTACTCTCAGGAGGAACTGACTCCTCATGATAATGATACGATATTGTGGCTTTTTCATAAAGAGCAAGATCAGATCAATAAGGAGAGGAAGAAGGCTTCAAGGGAGAAGGTAAAGGAGAAGAAGAAGAAGAAGGAGAGGAAGCCAAGCTTGCGGCTGCTAAGAAGGTGGAGACAAAGCCTGGATGAAGGCATATCTCAAGGCCCACGGCTTTTCAGGCAGGCAAGTTGGTCCAATGACTAAAAAGACCCTGCAGCGATATGTCAGTGACATCAAAGCTGACATTCGCTCAAGAAGAAGGAAGGAGGTGTTCCAAACAGCTAATGTATAGAGGATGGTACCCAAACCTGTTTCCAAACTACAACCTCAACTTGAACCCACACCATTTCCTTTCCCCATCAAAACAGAACCTACCCCTGAACCTACTCCATCAACCATATCCTCATCCTTACCTATTGCCTTACAACAACCACCACCACTACCTATCCTACAACCTAAAACACTACCCAGAACCCAACCATCCGTTACTCATCCTTCACCCAAACCATCCTCTAAACCATCAAACCTCTCACCTTAGAAAAGTTTAAGGATATCAAGAGGAAGCTCATAAACTGCACTACCTTGAGCAAGATCTCTTGTGAGGAGGAGTCTATCAATTTGTCATAGGTTAATGGCTCTTCATGTTCCCTCACAAGAGAGGCACTCCTTGATCTGCCTCGGGGAACTTTGGACCAGGCACTTCAACTCCTAGAATCAAACTCGGATTCCCTCAAGGAAGAAAAGAAGAAGCTAAGAAGAAGACTGGTGACTCTGCTGGACACCAGGAAGGGAGATAAACTGCCATCTCAACCCCTTTGTTCCTCGGAAGAAGATTGTGCAGTGGAGGTTTGAAGAACTTTCTCACAACCTTGTTGTGGAAAGGGAGAATGGTGAAGTCAACCGACTTAATACACCATCTCTGCTACACTCAAGCAAGTTTGATATTGCTGAGTTAGCAGAGAAACCATTCTCCAACCCCTCCAACTCTCAAGTAGCTGCTCATATTAGAAATCACTTGAGCAGCCTTCATCTTGCTAAACTAACCATGAAGGCAAAGACTGAAGAAGAGTTGAAAATGAGAGAAAAGGAAGGAAAAGAAGGGTTGACCAAAGGAAAGAACTTCCTGCAGATGGTTGAAGACGCTGATTTGGAACCTATAATTAGATGGGAGTATGAATACAACTCCCGTCAACTAACTCTCTACAGAGGGCCACAACAAAGGGTACATGTCATCCAGAGTAACAGACTGGATTTGTTGTCTACTAATGACTTGTACAAACTTCTCAGCACCACCTCCAGAAATAACAAAGAAATAGATAAATATCTCCTTTCATTGGTCCTGAAAGTTTTGAGAAGAAGAAGAAAGTGAAGTTTTGGTAGCATCAGCCTAGGGGGAGCTTGTTGGGTCAGATAAGGCTGGTGCAACCAAAACAACACATTCGAATACTTTTGGTGCAACTGAAGAAAGTCTTCCGAAGCTATTCTGCACTTCTGAAGTTAAGTTGAAGAACTTCTGAAGCTCAAACAAGAAGAACTTCCAAAGAGAAACTAAGTCTTCCGAGACTAAGTAATTTCTCTTATGAAGCTAAACACTTAGAAGATTCAAGAAAAAGACTTCCAAAGAATAAACTCTTGAAGACCGGCAGAAGTCTCGGAAGAAGTTGATTCTTCTGAAGTATAAATGGATTCGGAAGAACTTATTCTTCCAAAGCCAGTTAACCTTTGGAAGAACCAACTATGAACTAGTGGACATAAGTATGATCGGTCTGACAACCGCTGCCACCTCTGATATACTACATGGTGCTTTTCTACGCCCATGTAGTTGACCATACTTTATTCCATTGTTCACCTTTTATCAGTTAGTACAGTTACCATGTTTAGTTGGTGACAAAAGGTAAGTGATGGACCTGTCATGACTACCTAGTCTAGGATAGTATTTTATCTTAGATGCCTTACTTCTAACAATGTAGCATTTTTCTAGTAGTAAGTTCTAGTTGGTAATCTAAGTATAACCGGTTGTAGATAGTAGTATATATAGTTTCTCATTGTAACTCAGTTGATATGCTTGTTAGAGTCTTGTAAACTTTGAGTTGAGAAGTAATATATACAAGTATATGGAAAACCAATTCTTGTGTTCATTAACTTAGTATATTATTATCAACTCTTTCAAGAATTCTGCATCATCACTCGAGTGAGTCTAAGTGAGTTTGAGAGTTAAACCTTGTGTTGAGTGACCATAACCACTCCTGTAGTTTCGTTTAATGATTTTTTATTTTACGTGTTTTGTGACTATTTATAAGCTTGAGTTAGGTTACTTGTTGGTTTTCATCATTCCACTTAACTCCAGTGTTCGAGCCATGGAGGTGGAGTGTTAGTACTAACAGGTTGACAACCCCACCCTTATTGTTGGTATGCATGTTAAGACTGATGTGGTCGTGATGAGCCCTTGGGTGATGAAATCCATTTGGTGATTTGGTGTTTTGTTTTTGTATTGATTGTATTGGTATTGGTTATGGTTGATTAGGTTTGTCATAGGTTGTGGTTATGATTTCTAGCCAAGTAATTCCTTAACTATGTGTTTAAAATATGACACACACGAATGATTAGATATATTTATTTTAAACCTGCGAACTCACAAATCTAGTATTGATATTTTCAAGCTATTCTTTTCAGGCTGGATACTAAAGATAAATGATCTAATGTAGACAACTTTATACAAGAAATTATATACGCGACTTCATCATAGAAGACTTTATGTTGTTTAACTGTATTTATTTGATAGTATAGATTCAGAGGGATATGTACTTTATAGATACTTCCTGACATAGTGCAATTGTATTTATAGACATTCTCTTGTAAAAATATGTTCTTAGTGGTGGATTCATTGCATTCCCGTGATTCCATCTTGACAGGAGTGTGACAAATGACCTACGCATTCTTTAGCCCAATCCCACTCATCAAATTCCATCTCACCTCCACACTCCTCTAATACATCTAATTCACCACTCCTTTTAATTCCCACTCCCTCCCATACCAAACCAAATACTCAACCAAACTCAAAAGCTAACTCTAAATATTCCAATTCTGTTTAACACTTCATCCCTCATCCCTACATATGCTCCAACAATTGCTCACGCTCTAAAACATCCTTCTTGGTGTCAAGCCATGCAAGAAGAATTTGATGCCTTAGAAAAATATCATGGATTGTATGAATGTAAGGCTCAGTTTCTTGGTAACCTCATAGTTGGATTCATACACATAACCATAATTTTTAAACTGAAAATTCATAATATTAATGTTGCGAAACTAAAACATTCGGTTAACAACGAAGCCATGTTTAGCAAAACTATTACATCAAGCAAGAGTCATTGAGTAACATTCATAATCATAGAAAAGTCATTGAACAGGATGTCAATGTCTAATCCGGGAGCTTCTTCATACCTTAACATCACTAACTCAGTTACACTTGGATTTACCTCACATGTATACAAAAATATTAACTTTACTAAGTGAGCTCTAGCTTTAGATAACATATAAAGATTAATACTTTAAACCTTTAAAGATTTTTTTATTAAGGAACACATTATTGAATTAATACTTGGCTTAGAAAGCACAACTCACTTATCAAGTGAACCTCATCATGGATCGCATATACAATCATGTCTTTTGTCAACACAAGCTACTACAAACACCAGGCAAGCTAACATAATCATGCAAAGCACGAAGCTAGGCGAGATAATAAACCATTCAGTGCACTAAACAGAGCAAGCTAATAATCCATCCAATGCTCTAAGAAATGAAAGCTGAGAATCCGTGCAGTGCTCTAAACAAAGCAAGCCGAGAATCACAATGTACTAAGCAAGGCATGCTGAGAATCCATGCAGTGCACTAGGAAAGGCAAGTTGAGAATCCATGTAATAAGCCAAGCTGAGAATCCATGCAATGCACTAAGCAAAGCAAACTAGAATCTGATACACTAAGCAAAGCAAGCTAAAAAGTCCTTAGAGAGAGAAGATAAAACATAAGAAGATTTCTTAAGCCTTTTTTAGCCTTGATTAATTACAATTGTATAACTAAGCATGAAATTCCCCGTATGTATAGGTATGAGTGAAAATGTTTTGAGTGTAACCAATGCGGATAATAGTTCATGAATGCGGTTGAGTTACACAAATACGGGAAATAGCTGGACAAATATGGTGAAGGTCAAGCAATGCGGGTGGGGTACTTGTACTTAGTCGTGAAACAACTAATGCAGATAGGTTAACATGTGCGGGTGAGGTTAAACAAATGCGGGTGATTTCACTTAGTGCTAGTGAACGATAAGGTAATGTGGATGGCGTAACTTAATGTGGTTGGAAGGTTTAGGCAGATACGAGTGATGTAACTTATACGTGTAAGTCACCTTATCTTATTCGCATTTCTTTACTTAGTCCGTGAATGACTAATGCGGCTAAGGGTTTAAGAAAATACGGGTGGTAAATATTAAAACTTATACAGTTAAGTCACCTTTACTTATCCGCATTTCTTTACTTAGTCAAAATGACTAATACGGTTGAGGGTTAGGCAAATGCAGGTAACAGCGACTGTGGCTTTACTACTTTGGTTTGTTGTGGGAATCATGCCCAGTTAAACCATTATATTTCTTTGAAAAATAATTGGATATTCATGTGTAGACTAGAGTTCATGCATAAACTTGAATAAAAACATAGATCTATCATCGCATGAACCCTAGAAATAAATGTGGTAACTTTATTTTATAAAACATTAGATCTAAACAAAAACATGTTTAAGCATACATATCAACCCCAAAATCAGTGGAAAACATTAAACTTGGGGATCTAGAACTCACCTTTAGCGTAGAACTTGGAAAGAACCTTAAACCCACGAGTGAGAACCGAGATCTACATAACCATACATAAAGGTGTCAACGTTATCCAACCAAATAATGAAGAAAAACCTAAAAAACGTAGTTCTAGCTTAGATCTACAATTCTAAACGTAAAAGTTGGTACTTTTCTTGAGCTCTTGAATTTTCTCTCTCTAAGCATCAACTTTCTCTCTCTAAGCAGCCCTTTGTTCGCAAAATAGCTTGCATGGGGTAGTCACATCACCATTTATAGAAGCTTAGGGTCCTAAATTTGCAATTTGTACACCTTTGGCCCCTATACAATTTAAAACATGCACCAATATCTCTTTTCTTTAATTCCTTTGAACCGGTCGTGGGGTTTTAGGATGTTAGAATGAAATACAACCTGGAAGGATCCATTGAACGTCTTCAAGTAAGACTTGTTGTTAAAGGCTTTCATTAACAAGCCGACATTGATTATGTGGAAACTTTCAGCCTTGTTACAAAAACCCTTTACTCTTCGTTTAATCTTATCATTTGTCTTCTCTCAAAAATGGTCTCTCCGACAACTAGACATTAATGCCTTCTTACAAGGCAATCTTAACAAAGATGTCCATAGCCCAAAAAGTTTTTATATCCATATTTTCCACAATCACGTATGCAAGCTAAACAAAGCAATTTACGGGCTTGTCAAGCTTCACGTGATTAGTATGATGAATTAAAAACTTACCATATCATGCAAGGTTTTAAACTAACCATCTCGCATCCTTCTCTATTCACACTTATCAACGACTTATCTTCTATTTTAATTATTGTCTACGATGAATATCATCGGTACGGGTCCTTCTCTCTACCTACTTACTACATTTATTTCTACTCTAGCTGCCAAGTTTTCCTTTAATGATCTTAAAAATCTCTCCTATTATCTCGATATCGAATTTCTCCCACACCTACATGGCTTTCCTCTCTCTTAAAGAAAATATATTCATGATCTTCTATTATAAGCTAACATGAGTGACTATAAACCGGTTTCTACACCAATAACATCCTCTCAACCTCTCACGTTAAGTATTACACCACCTTACTCCTCTTCCACTGAATATAATACCCTTGTAGGAGCTTTGTGATTCATCTCCCTTACTTGCCCAGATGTATCATTTGATGTTAATCATCTATCTCATTTCATGCATGCTCCAACAACCACACCTTGGGCAGCCTTAAAACATTTATTACGGTATCTACATGAGACTATAAATCATGGTCTCCTCTTACGGCACAACTCTCCCCTCAATTTGCATGCCTTTATGGACGCCAATTGGGCCGGTGATAAAGATAATTACCATAGAACTACTAGATACATTGTTTGCCTTGGATCCAACCCCATCTTGTGGAGCTCAAAACGATAGAGTACATTTGCTCATAGCACTACCGAGGCAGAATTCCGTGTCGTTGCCTCTACATCAACATAAATACAATGGCTTCACTCTCTTATTATAGAACTCGGGTTTCATCTCAATGTTATTCCAACTATTTATTATGACAACCTGAGTACTACCATTTACACAACAAATCTTGTCTTTTGCTTATGGATAAAGCACTTTGGCTTTGGACTTCCATCTTGTCCAAGAGAAAGTCCAAAATGGCACTTTACGCTTACCCACATCGCATGTGATGATCAAGCATTTGCCTTAACCAAACCTCTCTTACGACTATAGCTTACAATGTTACTTTCCAATATTCGACTTATCTCCGGAACGTCCATCATGCGGGGCATATTAAATGACCTTCCCTCTAATTATGTAGATAATTTGCATTATTTGTATTTCACATTTGACATTCCTTCTAGAATAGTCATAGTAATCATATGTTGTTAAAGCCTTCCTTCTTTATCGTCTGTATACCCTCATTGTATTGTGTATATTTGTAACTTTCAGTTATGGAATGAAAGCATCGAACTTCACAATCAAAATGTCTAAACCTTTGATAAGACCATTATATAATTAGCGACTGAATATGTCTTGCTCAAATTTACGATGCTAATACCCCTTTCTCTAATTCAATATTATACATGACCGTATTAAAAAATCCGAATTTCCAAGCATGTGCTCACATCTCATAACTTTGTTTTCTTTGATGTTATTTAGAAGTTGAATTTCCATAATAACATTAAAGTCGTCAACAATTTTTTTTATTTTACTATATAGTTTAAGAACCATGGTAATGAATAGTAGTTTACAAGTACATGCAGCATTTGAAAACAATCTATTAGTGCATGAGTATACAATATACTTGAGACAAGTGTGTATGTGGCAAAGCAGAGCACTTATTGGTTCTTTCAGCGCCTCCCCCTTTGAGCCGTTAACAACAACAGAAACCACCATCGCCAGTGCTCCACCGCCTTTCCCTTCCATGTAATTAGAGTTTCTGAGTTCAGGTTAGTTTTTCTGAATGCCTCAAGCTGTTTCCTAGTGCTGATTTTATTTGCAAAACTATGGTTTTGTAGTTACTCTTTCTACTTATATTCCCAACAAAACTCTAATCGTATTAACAAGTATTAATTGAATATAACTGATCGGTTAACTTTTGAAATTTGTGTATCTGTTGGTTGATGTTCAAAGATCTCTCTTCTAATTTGAGTTGTTGGAACTGCTAGTTGGAGGTTAGAACCTACGTTTCAAGAGAAATTTGTGTACACGCTACTTGAAGGATTAAGAGAGTTGAATGTTAATGTCTGGAACAGCAACATCAACAAACATGGTAATTTCATGGGCAGCATAGAGTAATAACTCCATCTTAATTATTGTTTATAATCTAGTTTATTCTCATTTGACTGATGTTTTATGGATGATTATAATGGTGATAAGGTTTAGTCGGCAGAGGCCCGCTCACAAAGATTTGATAATAGCAGCAAACCAGCACGTTAGTGTGTGATTGTATGATTTTCTCTCCATTGAGGAATGGCCAGTTGATCATGCCTTGAATAACATATTTTATCATGTGGTGCTCAAGACTTTAAATGTATTGTCTGCATTCCAACATGTTGGTCACCTCTCTCTTGCCCATAATGTGCATATCTTTTGGAGTTTTAATGTGTGCTCAAGGGGGGATGGAACCATGGACCAGATTGCTTTCCATATCAGGTATCACTAATTTGACAAGTATTATGTGTTGGTCAGAAATTCATATTCATAGAATATTTGTCTAAATCAAAGAGTACTATAAAACAACTCAATGAAACAAAAGTAAGTTTCGAAGTCCCTATGGTTTTGCTTGGTTTTGCTTTTATTTTAGTTGTTTATTTAAGATAATAACAATTAAGCAATCGACTAAAAAACAATACAACCAGAAGATTTTGACTTTGATTTTAATTAGAACTCAAAATTTTATTTTGACCCTTCTGTATCTTCACTTATTACTTTTGCAGGTTCTTAGAGACTTGCATGGTGTACTAAGCCGAAAATCTCTATAGTTTCTCAATAGTAATATCAAAATTATGAAATCGACTACAAAGGTTGTTGCATAGATAGGGCTATAGCAGCGACATGTCACGACTACAACCTCTTTCTAATTATTTCACCGGTAAACACTATAGTAACAATATTGAGGCTGTGGTGACATCAAACCTTTGAAATCTTATCATATTTTAGGAATTGGTTTTAATCTTAAAAGTTAAAACTCAAACTGTAACTGGCCTCCCCCTTTGAATAAAAAGAAATTACAATATTTGAGTTTTTATAATTTAATTAAGAGTCCATATATATTACAGTTTTAGTTGAAATAATGGAACAATGTTATTGTATAGCATGAACCTTATTGCGTGGATCTTTTCTACTTTAAATTAGTTCTAGCTTGATAGTTTGGTATGTTCAATTCCGACTTATTCACCATTAAAACAAATACCGACATTGTTACATAACTTATAAGTCCTAGTCCAAAATCAAGACCAACCCAATAAATAGTATCCCGAGAATCCTTAAGACCAACAACAAGCACAAGTTCTTTTGGAAACTGCCACAAATGTTCAACAACCTGCACTCTCTTACTTTTTCAATGACGCACAATGAAGCTGGTGTGGGCCCAAGTATGGAGGAGCAAGCTATAGTTTTTTTGGAGGTCCAATATCGCTTGTCAAAGGGGGCTTCACTGAAATGGTCATAACTTGGTCATCGTTTCGGCCCAAAAACGGGTTATATTATGAGTTATTTCAATTTTTGTCTTATTTTTAGATTTTGTTGGACTTTACATTTGGCTCAGGTTTTGGCCCATCTATGTTTTGTGGCTCATTCGAATTTTGTTTTATTTCTTTATATGCATGTAAGAGATGGGTGGAATTATTATTGAATTTTATAAAAAAAACCCTTTGTTTTCTCTCCATCACAGTATGTGTTAGTGTGAATTCCTGATTATCGGCATTCTTTGTGAATCAACGATAGTTAGAAAAATTGTTTTTGACATTCTCGTTGAATCAACAAGTTCAATTATTTATCCTTTTGCTTACGCCGAGATCAAAAGCTCTAACTACCTCTAGCAATCAAATGAACCCCACTATAATGCGCGCCGTGAGTAAAACTAGTTATATTTTATTTTTCATGTAAGTTTATAAAAAAGTGAAACATTTTTACTCTTTAAATAAGATATAACATGATTAGATTACCAAAACATAGATTACAAAAAATGAAAGTACATAATAAATATCATAAATTATTATTACTACTACAAATTATAATGTAACAGACAATTGAAACGAAGGGAGTTAAACAAATCAAGATGACAAATTAATTACATTTTGATTGAATAATATTAAAAAGAAAAAAATATATGACCTTCATCAAGCGATGGGATGATCATATGATTGGAGTGGTCTGGTTCAGTAACAACTTCATCAAATACATCCTGTCAACCATGAAATTGTAATCACATACAATTGTAATCTCGTATATATGTTCGCAAGAAAGAAAGGAAAAAAAACTAACAAGTTAACGTCAAAAGGTTGATCTTACCAAGATGAAAATGCAAGATTTATTAGTTGATCATAAGTTGTTCTTGAGCATTAGCATGATCAGCAATGGGAGATTGATGATGAGTTGCATTTGATCCATTTTCCATCTTCTTCTGCATGTTTTGTTGGTAATACATCTGCTTAAGCCTTTCTATTTCTGCCTTCAATGCCTCTTGATGGGCTGCATTCATTTACAAATATATTCACTTTCATTTTATTTTTAAAACAAAATTCCAAAATCAACTTTAACAGGACACAAACATGTGTGTATGTGTGTGTGTGTGAATAATACACACTAGGTGATATTGCAGCCTGTATATGTATATTAAATATTGGATATGGAATCAGAAATGTATCATGGAGTAACATGCAATGCATGACAGTAACACTAAAGTTTTTTATATTCTACTTCAAAATAACTTATAAAAGTAGAACAAAAACACATTATTATTTCAACGCTTGTGGTTCTTATTTTATGCAGAAAATAAATCAGCTTTTCATATTCATGATCTAAACTCAGAATATTGTTTTTTATTGTTGCTTTCTATATCTCAAAATGGTACTAGATCTACTTTTTCTAAAAAATCAAACTGTTGATTTTTATAAAAATATATATTGATATAAAAAAATGATATAAAAAATGGACATAAATATAGCACATACCATCTTTGAAGATCTTGTCCTGGGTGAGAGCAGCAATTCTTTGCTTAAGAACACTATTATCCACATTTAGAACCAATCTTTGATGATCCAGATATGCTACCCTTGGTGACAACACCGAAACTTCTGCCTTCATTTCATTATAAATAGAAAATTATAAATATCATTTCTTTTTGTTTTTTAATAATAAATCTTAGCAATCTAATCAAAAGAGTTCATAAACTGTTAAAAGTGATCTAAAAAAGGAAGTAAATCGATGGCCTATTCAAAACTTATATGGATTGATTCATGGTTATACTTTAAAAGTTCAGGTTTAACACCTTGGTTAAGATATGTAATTGAAATCAGTTGTGTAAACCGGGCCAACCTTTTACTTTTAATTATGTATCTATGAATTCATGTAACTATTCGCAAATAATCTTTATAATTCTTAAAAACCTTAACATAAGCTATTGATTTTTTAAAAATAATAATATAACTACTTCAAATTCAATACCATGCCTATTTTTCAAACTGAATTTAACACCACTGAATTTAATAACAAGAAATTAATTAATTGTGTAGTAATGAATAATGATACATACTTGTAAGGAATTGACACTGCGTTCAAGCTCTGATATGTACTGCAATTTCCTCACTCGTGACCGTTGAGCAGATTGTCGATTTGCCAGAATCCTTAATTTTACACAAATATCAAATTACATTAATAATATTTTAATCCTATAAAACTCAATTTAAACTCTTAATTATCACTTGAAATTACCTTTTTATCCTCTTGGGATCAAAAATCTTGTCATTAGAATTATCCATAACCATTGCATGGGGATTAAACTGTGTTTCCGATGACTTCCATATTGAGCTCTCTTCCTCCTCAACCTGCTGCTGCTCATTCAAGCTATTATGATCCGACGGCGACGAAGGGTTCGAGCACGAAACCGTGGGGGCCGTGCCCGTTTCATCGTCAATAAACATCGACATGAACTGCTCCTCATCAAACCGATCAAACTCACCACCACTACCACCACCGGCGGTTGTTGACCCCGGTGGAGATATCTTCCGGCAAGCTTCGTCCGCCATCATCGGGATGTCAAGAAAGGCGGCGGAATCGCTTACAGATCGGCGGTGGGTGCCCCGTTTGGTCGAGGAGAAGTCGAGGAATTCGTCGACCCATGAAGGGTCCATTTGGGTGGCGGTTGAGGGTGGTGGGAGGTGGTCGGAGGACGGTGGTTTGGGGTGGTTGTTGAAGTTTTCCGGCCAGTTTTGTGGCACTTTTGGCGGCAAGTGTGCCATTGTTTTCTAGCTGCAATATTATAGAGAGAGAGAGAGATTGAGAATGAAGAAATAATAAGGTAGCAAGGGTATAGGCTGCAATCTCTCTGGATATAATTATATATCCTGAGACACTAAAGGCTTCCCATGTGCGTATCAGTGTATGTCTTTTTAATTACTTATTATTTTTATATAATATATATAATGTTATGGTTTATTATTGAATATTTTTCTTCACTTTTATTTAATTTTACGTTACATATAGAGTAATGCTAAGATTGTATGTTTTGGTTGTGGATAGCATTTTGGGCTGTAGTAAATACAAAATTTATGCGAATTACAACAAGATAATAGTGTGTCATTTTACATGTTAATTCGGTATGTTCTAATATTATAGATTTAACGTACATTCTAACTTTTTTTAAAATTTTCTAATTACTACACGCCAGTCAATAAAGACCGATTATTATAAAAATTATGATAAGAAATTGTATATATACTATACACTACTAGAAAAATAAGTATCGCTCACTAACTACATAACAATATAGGAGATGAAAATTCAAATACATTTCAATAATTAGAGAAGTATAACATAAAATCACCAAAGGACCACGAACATTGGTTAATCGAAAATTGGATGCATGTGTGAGGAGTTCATGATCAGTATAGGTGTTCCTGGATCTCTTGTTTGGGCTCATCATATGTTTACAGTGGGCTTAGACGTTGATACCCGTGCCTAGGGCTTGCCCTCAGTAATCTGTGAGTGATATAAAGGATATGATTTTTGCTTGGATTTATCAGTCGCTTCGAAATAAAGACCAATTGTGACAGACTATCTTTCGGTAATCTGTTGCCTTAAAGTTAAGATTCCCACGCCCAGAATTTTCTTCAAAGATCCCTGTCCGATTACATTTGATTGAAGGCGTGATTACGTTTTTAGTCTTCGTCGGTAATGTCGTTGTAAATTATCATTATATTTATTGTTCAAACCCTCTTGTTTTCAAAAGCATTCTATCGTTTTCAAATGTATAAGCCTTGTGATATGTATTTGTCATTGAATACCAATATATACTTTGTATCCCACGCTTTTTAGTTGGAATCACAAGCCTCAAAAGTTAAATATCACAAATTTGATGTTAAATCCATTATCTAAGCTAATATAGTGTTAGCATGTTTGATAAAACTTGTTGTTGTGAAATTTAAAGAAAGTCCATTAGCATATATATTAATTTGACTCTTTCACGAAGTCTTTTATTGATAAGTTCGTAGTTTAAAATAGAGCTATGAATCAACATAATAATCGAGTATATATAATGTGGGTGTATAGTTTGTGTGCATTGTCAGTGTACTATATTGTCTAGTGTGGTGTGTGTATGTGTGTAGTGGATGTGGGCTATCACATCCTCAAAATCCACTGGCGGGGTTCTACCGCGAGGCGTGTAACAAACCATGATCTCAGACACAGACATATAGTTAGATGCGTACGTAGGAAAACATGGAATGTAAATGCTTGAAGATAATCATTACGTAACAAATTTATGTCATGAGTGTGTGTACATAATGGTCAAGATAGACCCCGTTGTATCCAAACAACGTAACTATTAGCGTGTTCGATAAATGTTTGACATTTTTAACCAAGTTGACTTTTTTACCAAAGTTGACCTGACGACCTGTTGGTGACTCAAATAAGTAAAAACATGTTTAGTCATGCTCAAATAGTTCAAATAATGATTCACATAAAGTTTCATGTCAAAAATCTATTTTTAAAAAGTATGACATCGTTACACATATGCAATCCATTTTAAGATTATGAATCATACCACAACAACCATCTCAACTATACATGTAACACATCCAACCATCATTCATAACAGGTTAACATAACCTAAAAACTTCATCATACCCAAAGTTTCCTAAATTAAAAACGTAAGAACACAAATTACACAAATTTAATCCAAATCTCCTAACATATTCCTATTATCATTTCAACATCAATCACATCATCATATCATGTTCTACACATATCATATTCAACATTCATCACATCAAGTTACAAAAGTTTCCATAAATAGCAAGCATATTCATACGATGCGTTTTTCCACCATTCGATTATTCCCAATCCATTCTTATGCCCTAAATATCATATAAAAATTATCACATCTCTTAAAACATACGTAAATCATTATCTGTAAACTAACTTACCCAAAAAGTTTCCTATAATGGAAAGTACTAGAAAACCAAGTGAAAATCAAAAGTTCGAAACATGAATTTTCATCCACTAGCATCAAGTAACATCATACAACCATCAATTCAATCCAATTTCATCAAAATCATAAGATTTCTACAAAATCCCTAGATGAAAGTTTCCATTATAAGTAAGTCTTAGGTTTTGATCAAAATAATTTCACAAAACCAAACCGTACAAACATCATTATATTGAATACTAACACATAATCCATCATCAATTTCAAGTTTTGAATTGTTTGGATAATCTAGGGTTTATGTTCATCATGAAGATCAAAGAACATGAAATCAAACATAAAAACTTATTTGAAATGCTTTTACATGATGATCCCTAGTACGCGTCTGATGCAAGAAACGATAGAAATCACCGCCAATATGCAAGAACAAGATTAAAGAAGGTGTGCTTTATGTGTGCGTGTGATTTGTTGTGAAAAATCAGAAGGGGAAGGGGATGGCCATAAGGTGATTTGTTGTGAAATTACCTTTTTTTAACAAGAACGGCCCCCGTCGTTTTATAAAATCATTTTAACGCTACGCGATTGAACTTTTCCTACACCGAAACCACAAAATGCTCACATAATATCAAATAAATATTAATAAAATGAGATAATATTAATTTTTCTAGTTCAAAGTCATTATAATAATTTTTAGGCTTTAAAAGCCGAAAATGCGCGAAAACGCGTAAATGTCAACAAATTCCAAATTTTCGCAACTAAGCTAAACATTTAATATCATAAACACGTAACACATAATTTCATACCATTCATGATTGTTTTAAAACTATATTAACTAATCACCAACGTTCAGGGACAGACGTGTGCGCAATCCGGCAATTCTCCGTATTATCGTTCCGTAAAAAGTTCGTGAATGTTTGAGCAATAAATGACGTATTTAAGTGAACAACATTAAATACATAAATGTATTATCGAAGAATCATGTTCGTGTTGATTTGAAAGTGACCTGAAAATGTCGGGTGTCACATCATCCCCTAGTTAAAATAAATTCCGAGTCTCTAGTAAAAGACAGGCGGAAATTTCTCACTTGCCAAATGGGCCTCCTAAAGAAACATTTAATCAATGGTTTAAAGGTTAAATGTTTGTTTTGATAAAAAAAAATGTATGTTTTGTTAAATTATAGACTCATAGGTGAAAGTTGACATGTTTAAATTTAGTACGTACTTAGGTGAGTCTAGGTGAGCAGTTTTCATACTATCATATCTAATGAGGACAATAAACTTCCTAGTGTAGTGTGAGTTTATATTTTAAAAGTGTGGAATGTGTAATATAAACTATGAAATGAGGTGTTTTAAAAGTTGTCCTTTTCATGATGAGTAAATCCAACAATCTCTTATGTCCTAGGTTTTTAGGGTGTGACATTTTGCAAACCAAACAGTTATTAATAACCCACAATGTTATGGCATCCTTTTCCTCTTACTATAGTTAGTGCCATATATATGTTTTATACTCCACTTCGTCCCCTTTACAATAAGTTGGAGGGATTTTCTCAATTTTTAATAGAGAAACTTATTTATTCGTTTTTAATCCTTATGCTACTTCTTTCTTTTTGTTTATCGTAAGAATCAGGCGTAAATTCGTATATATTTCTAACAGAAGTAGTATTTAATTAATAACACTATGCTTTATATTATTGTTTTGAATATTACTCGTAATATATATTTTAAAACACAAAAACAACAATAAACGTTATGAGTTATGAGAGAGAGAAGATCAATGAAGAAGAGTTGAGAATGGGATGATGATGACATGGCCATGTGGATATGTTTGCATATTGATCGAGTTACGCTTAATTGTGTTACTTTGAGTTGAAAGCATTCCCATGCACATGTGGTCCATCTGTTGTCTCTATTATTCTTATGCTTTACAGTTTATATCCACCCTCATCATCCTTCTCATTTCTTTAATCCATCACTTGTTGCCCACTAATCATAATTATGAAACTAATTATTTGCTTTTGGTAACATATCTATATATATTTCCTTTCATTTGAAAAGGTAAAAATATATTAAAGTGCGATGTGAGAATTCAGTTTATTACACGAGTTTGCCTTTATACTCGAACCAATACCGATGATAATGTCGATATACTATCAGAGACTAATATTAATATTTAAATTGAACTGTAATTCCACTGACTATTAGCATCGATACATATACAGAGATTTGTGTAACTACAAAAGGTATAATAGGAAACATTTAACGGATATTTGACCTACAATATGTTATACAATGAATAATTTAACTATTAGTTGAGTTGTTGATTTCCATGGATAGACTGATATAAATATCAAATGTATGTAAATTGTAAATGATTATATATAGAGGAGCTTAACGAATGGGAAAAATACGAGTTGACCTAATAGATAAATGATACGTGACGCGTAAAGTTATTTTTTATTATAGTAAGAAACTAAGAATGTAATATTTTAATAATAGTAACTAGAAAACAATACCTATTATCATTACTTGTGATTTTATTAGTAAATTTTCTAAACATTAGACTGCCTTTATAATGGACATTTTCGATCTTCGCAGGAATAAATAAATCAGTGTTGCTAATATTTACCATTCATTTCACAGCCTAAATCACGAAAAGTCATTATTCAGTTTTGTATTTCTATGGATTTTCATGATTTAATTTAGATGATTTTTACCAAACTGTTATCGAACGATTTTTCATAATTATTAATGGTTTTCATAGTGTTTAGTTTTTTTTTTTAGAGTGCAAGACTACGTACAAGGACTAATACTACTAGAAAACTGGACAACTATGATTTCAAATAAGTGATAGATAGATTTTTTCGACTGATTTTTGACCGAAATTGCGTTGATACAAACGTCTATGCGTAATCTCATTTTGCAACCGATTTGCGACAATAGTTTATTATGCGGCTACTTTTAGCCAGCAACTACGATTCGGTTTGCGATTGATTTGCAACTGACCTCTCGGCCGACGGATTTACAACCACTCTCTATTACGTCCGATTTGCAACTACTCGCTTTTGTGACTAATTTGCAACCGCAAAGCTAGAAACAAAAATCTTTCATGTTTTCTTTACAACTCTATTTGAAATTCCAAAAAATATTCATATTCGAATCAAGCTAAATGTATCCAAAATCTTATATATTGTTGTCTTTCAAATTAACACAATCAAACAAAAATTTAAGTGTAACTACATTAACAAATTACAATTAATTACAATATTATATATACATCTCATTTAGCAAGGTCGGTGGTGGTCTCAGCGGCCTTGCCACGTGTCACACAAACCATTTGACCACCTAATTTTTTTCTCCGCATTCACTATATACTTTTCCGAGATTGCAATAAATGTTTGTTTCTAAAAAAATAATTTCTTATGTTAGTTTTTTGTGTGCGTGTCATTATATTTTCGAGTCTGCCTATGTTTGGACGTAAGGAAAGCTATTCCGATCAAATATAAAACACTTAAGTGTCTATTTTTATATACGTCTTACTTACAACCACTTATAGTTTTTATATTTTTAGTTTCTTATTTTTATATTCAAAGCCGATGTGACACGCAAATATAAAACGCCTATGTGTCTATTTTATATACGCCTTACTTTCAATCTTTTCACTTTCACCCCTAAAACCTTTTAAAAAAGATATAAAATGGCACTTTAAGAAAATTTCTTACATTTATATTTTTGTATACGTGTCAATATAAAATCAGGTTAATCGACGTTTGTACGTAATTGGAAACAACTCATGCATTGACGTAAACAAGTCAGGTGATCGATTACGGTCTATATTTTATCATGACACGTACGATGCCGTCGCAACACGCGACAGGTACAAATGCTAGTTCATGTGATTGCACAAAATCATACAGTTAATCACAAATTGTAAAAAGGTTTCTAAGGATTAATTATAGAGTCATGTGTTATTGTTTTACATTTACCCATTATCAAATGAGGACCTACATACAAAGGTAAGTCCGCATACATACATGTGTTAAAGCCCAACTAGGAAAGCAGCAAGCCAGCAACCTGCTTTGTTTAATAAATATAGAAAAGCCCAAGGACTTAATACTTGGGACTAATTAAAACAAAATTAGTTAAAAGCGAAACATGTCATGTGTGTTAATTATGTTGAAATTCAAGTCAAGTCTGTCAAATGCGTAAAACGTCATCCTTTAGTTTGTTCTTTAGCAGTGGTTGAGACTATTCTTAAATATAGAAAAGCCCAAGGACTTAATACTTGGGACTATTCTTAAGCACTTATATCATAAATATCCTAATTAGTCACATGTCACCTTAAATGGTTATAAATTTAGGGACTGATTTGTGGCTGAAATAAAACGGTCGTGAATTTAGGGACCAGTTTGTGACTAAGTTCTTTTTGTATTTAATTTTGGCTTCTTTTGTGATTTATTAAAAGAACAAATAAAATGATCGTAAATTTTGTGATCGCTTTACCGTCGTTTTTTAAGTTTATTTTCTGTTTATTTGTTTTTCAGTCTTTTTTGCTACTTATATGCAACCGAAAAGAAACCCTTAGGTATTTTTCGAAGGTTTTTGACAAAATTTGTTTTAGATTTTGATTAAATTTTCTCATTTGTTGTGATTGATATGTGATCAAAACAAGATGGTCGGAAGTTTTGCAACAGGTTTGTGCTCTAGTTATTGGCTGGAAAATTTTGCGACCTTTTAAAGTTGGACTTTATCAGCCGTAAGATTTTGTGAAGATTTGTGGTGCTAGTTGATTGCTACCAAAATCATTTCGAGAGTAAATTCGTCGTAAATTTGTGACTATTTTTCAGACACAGATGACCAGCTTTCTCGAGTGTCGATGTCACTTGCGACCTAAACCAAGAAATAAAATTTTTTATGCAATCACAAAAACAAGCATCATATATATTTTATAAGACAACTATTAGTTACAGTGCAGTGTTTTTTTGAGCTTCCTCTAAATACGCATGACTAACCATTTAATACAAGTTCACGTTGCATATCACCTCTTTTCTTTTTAGTTTTTCCTAACCTATAAGCTCTTTAGTGACCAATTATTATAACTAGATAACCAAGACCTTAATTTTTATATGTTTTGTTTATACACAGTGGTGGCCTTGATGGTGCTTCTTACCTACTAAAATTCATAAAATCAGTGACCAGAGTCGCAAAATATATGCCTAATAAGAATTCGTCCAAATCATTGAATAAGTGACTAATTTCATCAGTCCCAATTGTTAGTAACAAATCAATTTATATTATTAAATTCAAAAAATTAAATAAACTAAGGACTAAAAGGTAACGTAAAATTAGAATACAAACGACTTAAATAGTTAAATCAGTAGCCAATTTGATTAAAACATAAAATGAAGTCAAATCTGTCTCAACTTAATTTTTTTCACTTTAATCTTTCTACAACACATAATTTCACCTAACATCATATTTATAAAGATTTAAGCTCACATTAGTTTTATGATGGACAAACATTTGGATGGTCATATCAAAATAAAACTATTAGATTGACAATATCAAGTTTATATTTTTAGACTAAAATTATTATTTAGGCCCGTATTAAACTCAAAAGTTTATTAAAATTAAAGTTAAATTTTCTGCTAATCTTGTAAAAATTTGATTAAGAATTAATAACAGCCTAAATTAGTTGCTAATTGTAAAAAATATACTTTTATAGTTTAAATTAAACAGTTGCTAATTTGGTAAAACAATTGAGTAAAACTGAAAAGGGTTTAAATTAACCTTAAATGCATAGCTAATATTGAACTAAAAAGATGCTTCCGCGACACGGAGATGAACGTATTTCTTAGTTAAAAAACTATAGCAATATCATACTCAAATTACAAAGAACAAAATGCTCGTTTTATGATATAATTAAAAAATATTATATAACAATGTATGAAAAAGTTACAGTCAATTAAAAATCATTAAAAAAGTAGTTTGATAATTATTTAGTTTCCTGTTTTGATAATTTAGCCTATTTTGGTTTCATGTGTTTTAATAGTTATAATTACTTAAACTTTTAAAACTATGTCAATAATTTTTTTCATCTAATATATATTATAACATAGTCTAGATAAAACATTAGGATTTTATGTCCTTTTTAATACGTCTGTAACATAATACAGAAAACTGTAATTTATAAACTATGATATATATAATGTAAAGATGTAAAAGTGAGGAGAAATATGTATGAATAAAGATTTAAAAGGTACTAACCCTAATCCCCTTCCCATTTGCAATTTTTAATAGCTAAACTATATAAGAATAAAATATAGTTGGACTAGAAAGTATCTAGACAGGACCAAACACAAGAGTTATATGATGAACATAGTGTTATGAAGCCACTCAACACATCCAATGTTAATTTTAAGGTTCTGACTTAAAACCCAAAAAATGAAAAAATAACAACATAATAAAGAAACTCTCAATTCCTACCAAATATGCTTACATTACAAACTCTTTAAGCGCCCACTAACCCGTGAAGAAAGTAACTTTGATAACATCTTTCTTATCTTTGCTCAAACAAATAGAATCCAACTAATTAAAAATCGATGTAGGAACACTTGATGCTTTTGGCAAAATCCCAACTATCCAACATTAACATTGATAAGAAATGGGTTCCTATTGATGAATAATGTTTCAACCCTTTTGAAAACTATTGAATAATGCATCAATACTAATAACAAGGTTACTATCACAACATTTAGCTATTTTTCACAAAGATCACACATAATTGATTATCCATGTAATAAAATTAGATAGTTAAACCTGATTAGATCAAATGCATTTGTGAAAAAGGTCTGCCAACAAAACATTATTAGGAATATTAAATAGATCAACCTTACCCTTCTACCACACCAATTTAACGTAATCTCAATCTATATTGTCTTAGAGTGTTGCACAAGATTGAAGTTGCAATTGTGTTGTGTATCATGATCGGGGTATTGATAGATCGAAAGTAGTGGGCGTAATCTAGTAGCAATACTCAGTTTCAACACTTTGAGATATAAACATTGTTTACATTATTTTTTTCCTTTCATCATGAACCAATCTTTCTTCATGAGATTAGCATCCACTAACTTTCTATATACTACACATCGATGGAGAACAAATCAATCAAGAACATATTAAAACAAAACAAATCAAATGAGAGCATATCATCAATAACACATGTATAATTTCACACATTATAGCAAAAATACACATATAGTATAATCACCAATTCATACAATAAGGTAACACATGTAGTGCAAAAGCAATTCAAACACCAACATACATACTGTAATCACTAAACGTACTCACTAACATAGGTCATGAAATCACTAATGCATACAACATAACATTACCTCAAGTAAAAAAAAAGGGCTCAGAAGAGAAATAATGTCAATTTAATTCCTTATTTCAGTAGGGGATACTAAGAAAAAACAATATTGCATCATTTTTGCCGACCACTTAAAGCACTAGCTTACTAATCCGGATTTCAAAATCTTTATCATAGTAAACTTTACTAGTTTATATAATACTAATTACCAACTTTGTTATGCTTAATGGTTTGTACTATGTGTTTAATGGGTTATACTTATCTTTGTCTTTTTCTTAAATTTAACTTTTTTTTTTAATTTTAACCTACTACTTTCACATTTTTGACAATTTAGCCCTAATATTTTATTTTATTTTCATATTTGATCCCCATACTTCTCATATTTTATAAATTTTTTGTTTTACGTTCCCGAATAAATTTTGAGAGTAACAATCACAGCGTGTGTGTGTGAGAATCAACATTCGTACCCTTATATTTTTCTCGTTTAGCGACCCTGTCGTAATGCATTGGTTCTAGATCGACTTACGTATTGTTTAATATGTTTTATGTTTTGCTTACGTGGTTCAACGTTTTTATGCCTACTTTTCGTTTGATTTTATTTTTTTCGTTTTTTATTTCTTTTCTAATACGAGGCTTTTCGTTGTCAGCGGTCACTTGCGGTGGTGTGCCATTGGTATCACTTAATACGGTTTTACGAACCCCGCTGCAACGCAAGGAGCTTAATACTAGTTAAAACTATAGTCATAGATTAATCTATCCGTTGATGAAATTAATAATTTAATCATCAAGTATAGAGACCTAAAACAAAACAAGTCATTATAAAACAAATTTCCCAATCAGAAAACAAAGTATATTGAAGGGGTAAGAAGTGCAAATATGATAAACACCCCCGGAGGGGCTTGACAACGGCGACCTGAACGCATATATAAGAACGACGGCCTATCGGACTCCTCACAAACCCTCACACGTCATCGTCGCCGGCAAACATGTCCGGTGCTCACTCCAACTACAACTCACCCCCACTCAAACCCACCGCCACCGCCGTCTCACCTCCTACTCCCACCACCCACCCTTCCTCCGACGGCAACTCCACCACCAGCCACCAGTCGGAAACCGCCGCCACCGCTTCCCTACACCGCAATGACGCAAAACCACCAAAGCCACAACCACAACAACAACAACAACCTCCTCGTCGGAAAACGCCGTTTCCGGTGAGGGACGATTGCTGGTCGGAGGCGGCGACGTTCACGCTGATCGAAGCGTGGGGAGAGAGGATCGTGAAGCTTAACAGCGGCAGCCTCCGTCAGAAACACTGGTCGGAAGTTGCCGACGCCGTCAACGCCCGTCACGGCCACGTCAAAAAAGCTCGCCGGAGTGACGTACAGTGTAAGAACCGCATCGACACTTTGAAGAAGAAGTATAAGGTCGAGAAGGCCTTGGTGTTGGAGTTAGGTGCCGATCGTTACGTTTCACCCTGGCCGTTCTTCGCACCTCTTGATTCACTCATCGGATCGTCCTTCAAACCCTCGACAAAAACACCGACACCACCGCCACCAAGGAAACGGATCAAGCCTCCGCCGTCGTCGTCGCTCCCGGCGCTGCCTCCTCCGCCGTCGTCGGTCCCCGTCGGCCGGCGGTCCAAACGCCCTCCGCCTCCGGCGACGGACAGCTCGTTTTTCCGTCGGAATTTCTCGGTGATGGCGGCTGCTGCTGCTGCAATTGACGGTGCGGAGGATGATTCCGATACATCGATGTCTAGCGGTGGGAGCCGGAAACGGTGGCGGAGCTGGAACCGGAACGGCGACGTGCAACGGCGGGTGGAGGAGGAGGATGAGGCGTGTGGTGGCGATCCGTATCATCAACTGGCGGATGCGATCGGGCGATTTGCGGAGGTTTATAAGAGGGTTGAAGAGGCGAAACAGAGGCAGATGGTTGAATTGGAGAAGCAGAGGATGCAGTTTACTAAGGATTTGGAACTTGAAAGGATGAAGCTGTTGATGGAGTCTCAGGTGCAGCTGGGGAAATTGAAGCGATTCAAGACTAATTCAGAACCAGGTAAGTTTTACCTCATGATCCACCATTATGATTCTGTTTGAAAACTGTTCTGGTGCATTTACAGTTACTTAGTTTATCATAGAACAATGTTTGTATCACATAGTTGTTTAGGTTATCAAGAATTTGGGTATGGGAATATAGCATTCACAGTTGACAAGTTAGGGTTTACACACATTACTTGATATTGCAAGGCGCAAAACAGCAGCCTAGGTGCACACCCGAGATGAAGAAAACACATCAACAGGAAAATTAGAAGCATATAATAGGCACATAATACTAAGAACTGTAAGCAGACATATTCTTAATTGTTTGACCATTCGTCGATCTATATATTCAGAACTCAACTTTATGCATAAAGCAATATACATGTGAGCTGAGTAATCATGTTCATAACCCTAAAAAGAACAAAATTTAACAGTTTAAAAACAAACTTGCACCTCACCTTGCGCCTAGAGGAAGGTACGCCTTGCACCTACCTAGTTGCCTGCCTCGTCTAGCATCTAGGTGTGCGTTTTGTGCACTTTTGAATACAGATGGTTATGGGTTCTCTACAGTTACAATGGAGTCATTGATTATCTTGTTTCTCTTGGTTTTTGATAAATTCTACCTTGTATGGTTTATAAGTTTATAAAACCTAGTCCGGTCACCATATTGGCAAAATGATTAGTTACATCCTCTTTGGATGTATGCTTTTCGTTATCTTTTAGTCTTATTTGCAGCTATAATTCCTATTTACCAGTAATTAAACACTTGATTGTTGAGTTGGTTTCAAGCTTCAGTATACTTGCATAGTTGCATACTTGCATAGTTGTTTTGCAGCTATAATTCCTATTTACCAGTAATTGAGACCCTGAACATTCAAAAGTTTTCAATATTCAGTTATAAAAGGTGGTATAGGCCTACAAGAGTAACAACAGAGTAAAATATGATAGTAACTCATAGAATAGACACACAAGCTAATCTAGTCGAATGACCCAACATGAAATAAAACCCAAAGTTATGCTTATGTCACCTACTTACCCTTTACCCTTGTTTTGCGATCCTATAAATGTGAGGTTGTACACAATTTTACAACACATCTTTCTCGCACATCGTGTTTTATAAAAGCGTGATGTGCTTTAAGGTGAAATGGTCCCCAGGGCCCTACGGCTAGAGGCATAGGCTCATGTGTTGCACACAAGTGAACATTATATGTAGCCTCACAAAACTAATTATATATAGGGGACGTAAATATTTTTACTGGAAACATGAAACATTTTGAAACTACTGTTGCTTAAAGGTTTTTACTTGAAAGCTAATGGCCATTTATTTCATAAAAAACTCATGGGCTAAAAAAATCTGGAAAAAAGCAGCCAAGTACCTGAGGCAGCCTGATGCACCAAAACGCCTTGCCGCAAAACCCTAAAAAAGGCCCTCACCTCTACGTGCTTCCTATATACTCCTCACCTTGCCTAAGATGATGTGATCTCCTCATTACTTTGATGTGCATCGCTCCTAGGAACGCTTAGGAAGCACTTTTTAGAACACACCTCATACTTTCAAATTTTTATGGATTTTTCATTTTTGATGCGTCCGCTTTTACCATCTTCTGGTTATGGTTTATGCTGACTACCATCCTTTACAAGACATACTTGGTTCAAAGTTATACAGCCAGAAACCATGTGTACTTCTCTTAAAAGATACATGGCTTTTGCTTATTTAACATTATTATTTTTATCAATTATATCCATAATCTATTATGGTCTAAGAGGTTGTAATCATGTAATATCTGCATTGTGGTCAGTTGGTCGGTTTTGTAAAATTGAATTCTAATAATGTTATGTTTCTTGTCCATCTGCAGATTACGACTCGGCTAGCATCAGCTGAGGTTTTTGGAAGATCAGATATGCTTAGTTCTCGAAGCACGTAAATTATGTAACAGGATGGTTCATTTGTTTTAGGGGAGTTGAAGGGATTAAAGCTTAGTTTAGTGTTTTATGTTCTGCAGAAACAGCATCCTCCGGCTCATCGGTTGGAGCATATCTTAGTTATATCAATCTTTTAGGGAAAAACACGCCTATCGCTGATAGATATTTTATCCCAGTTAGATGGCAGGATTGGGCATGGTTCTACTTTTACGTAAAAATGATGTAACATGTTTATGTTTTTCTTCTGTGATTTAGATTTGTGTCGAAGATATCAACTCAAAAATCTCTCCTGTGGCTATTAGCATTACGAGATCACGTCTCCTCATGTTTTGCCATTTTTAGTAGGTTCAAGTTTGTATATTCTCTAATATTTATTTTCAAGTTTTTTCGAGGAAAGCTTGGATCGAATCGGTATAGCTATTCGGCTATTCCAGCTCTCCTATTCAATTGCTCTTCAAATATCTGTTAGTTTTAACCCTATTTTATCTTTATGGATTTTTTAGTTCATGTAAACACAATTTATATTTATATTATACTTTTTTAAAAAAAATATTTTTATGTTGAAAGTTTAAGATTTCAACCCTTCGAGATCTTGAGGAACGGTTAAACCACTATGATCCTTGTAATATAAATTGATCCTACCAAATATATACTAGTTAAGTTACGGTTAAAAAAGGGTTTTCTTAATATTGTTATTTTTTGTAAGAGGTTAAAACTGTGTACAAAAGGACTCAAAAGTTATAACATCTAATTTCAATGAAACCCAAGTGAATAAATTATGACACGTTAATGCCAGTGAAATAATATATTTTTCGTGTTAACTAACATATTTATATGTACTTAATTAATGTTTAAGGATCTTTTAGGAACCACATCCCCTAGAATTAAGGATGATATAGTTTTGGGATCTTGAGTATGTAATAAGCTGAAGATTAATTTTTTTGGTGGGTTTAGTGTAAAAATTACGGAAAAAACGAAAAACGGTGAGAAGGATTATCATCAAGGGTAAATATTTGAAGGCTAAGAAAATTCGGTGACGGTAAATATATGAGACTTTAAATGATATATCAATAGTATTTTATTCTTAATCACATTTTAAGGTTCCACCTTTTTTTAAACGCTCGTAACTTTTACATACAACATAAAAAACAAGGGTTTTTTAATATTTAAAACGCCTATAATTTTGACATATAAGAAACAAAGTTTTTTTCACGTTATTTCAGCTCATTGTGTAATATTCGTCATCTAGCTCATTGTGTAATATTAGTCAGTTCATTTTCTAATATCAGGTTATTGTCAGATCATTGTGGCAAATGTTGATCATTTTGTTATGCATTGTGTTTTTTTAAAATGATGATTTTCAAATAACACAATGCTAAAAATGTAATTTTTTATGTGTTTCAGTTCATTATGTACCTGATCAGGTCATTGTTAATCCTTATCAAGTAGCTCATTGTGTCTATTGCTAATATCGAGTCTAGTGCTAGTAATTGTGTTACCCATTTTGTCTAGTGTTAACCATCATGTTTTTTAAAATGGTGATTTTCAAATTACACAATGCTGAAAATGTAATTTTTTACTTTTTTTCCAGTTCATTATGTAATCCTGATCAGGTTATTGTGTATCCTTGTTAAGTAGCTCATTGTGTCTATTGCTAATTATTGAGTATAGTGTTGGTCATTGTGTTACCCATTATGTCTAATGTCGACTATTGTGTTATGCATTGTATTTTTTAAAATGATGATTTTTAAATAACACAATGGTGAAAATGTATTTTATTTTTACGTTTTTCAATTTATCATGTAATCCTGATCATGTAATTGTGTAATACTCGTCAAGCAACTTATCTTGTGTATTGCTAATCACCGAGTCTAGTGTTGGTCATTGTGTTACCCATTGTGTCTAATGTTGACAATTATGTTATGCATTATTTTTTTAAAATGATGATTTTCGAATAACATAATAATAAGAAATGTAAACTTTTTATGTTTGAAGTTCATTGTGTATTAATCATTAGATAATTGTGTAATCCTCATCAATTCAAAAGATTACATAATGATCTGACAAAATTACACAATGAAGTAAAAAAACTTTTTTTATATCAACATTATAAGCTTTTTAAAGATTAAAAAGTTCTCATTTTAATGGTTTAATTTTTTTAAAAAAATAATATCGTATGCAAAAGTTATGAATGTTTAACAAAAAGATGGAACTTGAGAAGGAAGAACATTACCAATTTGCCCCAACCTAATTTTGATCAAAATGACACATGTCAACGTCTTAATCATTGTTACATTTTTCAGTTTTAGAAGACTTTTATTTGAACCGTTCCCTAATTTTTTTATGGTTTCACATTACAACAAATTTATCATCTAATTCAAACAAATTTAGAAAAAAAAAATCAAAAGTCAAAACAACATGAATTTAGGAACATACGGGTGAATAACGTAACAAGTGCGGAAGTGCTTTTTTTTCTTTTAACGGTGCAAAGAAGCGGTGGCGGATCTAGAAGACACGCTCAGGGGTTACGTAAATTTTTTTAACCATAAATTTATATAAATAAATGAAAAAAACACGATATTAAAGGAAGTTAAACAAATAACTAATAAACCTCAGAACTCTTCTCTTTTGTTTTTCATAGCTTGAAAACGGAGTATTCATATCCCTAATCTTTATAAGAAATAACACAAAAATATTAGAATTTGAACATTATAAACCCTAAATCCCCTTTCATAGTCTATATGAGTGAAATTTGTTACCTTGAGTGAATGAGTGGCGAAGGTGGGTGGTTCGGTGGCCGGTAAAAAGGCGAGAAACTAGCCGGCAACGTAGTCACGCAGGTGGGCGGTGCACTGGCTGCAGCCAGCAGGTGAGGTGATTCTTGCTGTTGCTGGGCACTGCTACTGCTCATTCTTCTATTTTTTATGTTCTATATTTTTATTTTTGGCTTATTATTGTATTAGATAGTGGTTAATGAGTGATGGGTATTTTGAGTTTTTATGCTATTGGGTAATGAACTAATGAATCACTGCAGGACCGGTGAAGGGTGGTCACTTACAACACAACAACACAAAGAGAAGATTAACCAAACTTAATCAAACATGGATGGAAATAATTTTTCTAAATACATTTTAGTAGGTTGGCGATGGTGGTTCCATTGGTAGGGGTGGAGGTCGTCGATGGTGGTTCCGTTGGTAGGGGTGGAGGTCGGCGATGGTGGTTCCGTTGGTAGGAGTGGAGGTCGGTGGTGATGGATGTGTTGGTGTCGATGGTGGTGGCTGTGTTTGTGGATGTGGGGGTCGACAGTGGTGGTTGTGTTTGTGGAGGTGGAGGTCGAAGCAGTGGCTTTGTTAGTGGAGATGGAGGTCGATGGTGGTAATTGTGTTGGTGGTGGACGAAAACATGGGTGGTGGTATGATTGTGGTGGTGGTCTTCGTCTTCTCTTTATCTTGATGGAATTCGATGGTGGTGGTGATTGTAGTGGTGGTGGTGATGGTGGTGGTGGCGAAGTGAAAGAGAGAGCGATATTTTTGCTTTTATTAATCTTGAATATTTTACATAAATAGTCCCTTAACTAATAAAATATGTTAATAAGTTACTTAATTAGGCTTATATGTAAAAAGACTAATATGTCCTCGTTTCTAACAGACTTAATTAACGGTGTTAGTGGATTGGAGTTAAATGGGAAGAATTGCAAACCACAAGAAGTAAAATCGCATGAAACCTTTGGATGAAAACAGTTATTTACACCAAACCACATGGAGCAAAAGTAAAATTTACTCTATACTATATATAACAGTTAAACATGAAACAATTAATGCATAACGTACAAGTAAACGGTGCATAGTTTTAAAAATTGCTTTGCAATGGGTTCACACATGGATGGAAATAATTTTTCTAAATACATTTTAGTCCTCCAAATATTATATTTTACCCCTTAAAGTTCTAATTATATCTACAATTTACACTCCTACTTATTTATTTTGTCTTTTAGACACAATCAAAAGTTTTTATTTATATTTATTTTTTTCTTATAATTCTGAAATATGATCTTTTATAAATTTCTGAATACTCTCTACAAAATATTTATTTTTAACTAAGTTTCGGTATAAATTTCATTCAAAACTAAATTGTACGTCATAATGTAATAATTCATCGATGCACAAGCGTACAATATGTTAAAGCTGATTTGAGTTTCTTATTTATTTTTTCGACAATTTTGTTATCTTTTGACCCTCCAACTTTAGAAATGCTTTTCATAAAATCTATATTCGTGTATGCTTATGTTTATCAACGTTAATAGTTTTAGCTTTTGTTTTTTATTGTTGCATCGTTTTAATTTTTATCAACCCCATCTCCAACTGAGACCACTCGACCAATCTCATCCACTTGAAAATTCGTGTAAAAGTTGCGTTTTGCTGTTGCTCTTTTTAAAGGGTTTTATTTTTATATAAAACTCTAAATATTATTGATGGTTTCACCACAATGCACGAGTATTTGACGGTTTCGTTCTTTGATTATCAAGTTTCGATGTTTTCAACGAAGTCTAGGTTATGTTTTTCTTACTTTCGACACATGGGCTCGCTACAATGTTTCAAAGTCAGTCTTATTTATTACGGTTTTACACCTCATCGCAACGCGAGGGTTTTATAACTAGTTTCCTATAAACAAAAAAGTTAAAAATTTAATTACTGTATAGTGTTGGTCTCTATCCTACAATAGTTAGAAAATTGCGTTAAATATTTAAGGCATCTAGGTCGTGCATTTATCCGAGTGTACGAGAGTATATAGCAACAATATTGAAGAATACTTAAAAGTAATATAAAAATACTTTAAACTTACTAGAACATGAAAATAATAATATAAGAATGAACGAGAGAATTCCAACGAAAAGGGACGAAGCTTAAAAAAGAGCAACACGTATAATCTATTCTTTATGTATGTATCACGAGATTTCATCTGCCTTTTGAACCCGTGATTGTGGTTGAAACCATCAGCTTTAAAAACATAACAGATCGATCGGAAGTCGTGATTGGTGAAGATGGGTTCGATTGACGCACAACTGAGGCTGTTGGCACCTGCTAAAGTCTCCGATGATGATAAACTGGTGGAGTATGATGCTTTGTTGTTGGACCGATTTCTTGATATCCTTCAAGACTTGCATGGAGAGGACATACGTCAAACGGTATTTACTATCACTAATACAAAAGTTTTATTAACTTATTAAGTGATAATGAACCTGTCCTGTATACCATCACTAATACAAAATGACAAAAATGATAAAAGTACTCGATGGTTTTTAACAGGTCGTGTTCAAGTTGTACTGCATACGAATTATGCCTGTCGATCCGTTCAAACCTAGAATGAAAAATATATGGTATTAGTTAAGGTCAGAACTTTATAATGGGTTAAAGTATCAAACTAATTACACGAAACTAATAATACGGAAAGTATATCCGGTGAAGATGGATTTCTTGACTTGACCATCGATGATACGGTAGTAGAAAATCTTGTACAAGTCTCAAATATTGAGTGTAACAGAGCCCTAAAAAAAATCTGGGGATACACATTGATTTCGTTACGTATTATCTCTGACGGGTCAAACAGTTAATAAAAAATAGCTTAACGGGTCAAAATTGTTTATCATGTATTTTAGCAGGCCAAAACTTTCTAGATTTTTTATACAAGAAAGTTGATATTTTTTGCAATTGCATTTAACAAGACTATCTCTTTGTAAAAGAAAAACTAAAATTTTGGAGAAAAAGTATTTCAAATGTGACATGTTTTGACTAGTCATCCAACACACCTAAGACTAACTCATCAAAAGTTGTTTGCATTAATATTTGCGAGCAACTTGGCTTTGACAGTAGAGTTTGATATTAGTTACAGATACATCGAAAACTATGATAATAACAGTTGATACATAATTACTTACAACATATCTAAATTTTTTTTTTGTGTGTGTGTAGGTACAAGACAGTTATGAACTTGCGGCTGAATACGAAAGTAGCATGGACCCTACAAAACTAGATGAACTTGGGAGGGTGCTTACAAGTTTGGATGCTGGGGATTCAATTGTTATGGCTAAGTCTTTTTCCCAGATGCTTAACTTAGCCAACTTAGCTGAAGAAGTTCAGATAGCATATAGGCAAAGAACCAAGTTCAAAAGAGGCGATTTAGCTGATGAAGCGTCCGCACCAACTGAATCAAATATCGAAGAGACATTCAGTAGGCTCGTGGGTCAATTGAAGAAATCCCCTCAAGAAGTTTTCGAATCTTTGAAGAATCAAACAGTGGATATTGTCCTCACTGCTCATCCTACTCAATCCATTCGTCGGTCTTTGCTTCAGAAACATGGGAGGTTTGTACTTAATTCTAACGAATAGCGGAAATGTAAAATTGTTGATATCAGAAGTTGTATATGACACTATTGTAGAAAGCATCCAACTATGCAATAGTATCCTAACATCAAATCCAAATAAAATGACAAGGTTACCCGTCATTACATATTTTTTTAGCTGTAATATAAAAAAGTACACTACAAGTACTTTAATATAACCATGGGTAATGTTTGTCAGTTTTGGCGGTTTCTAAAGCTGAGTCATGGGTGACCTCCACAGGGATTTTTCTTTCTTTCTCTAGTTTGATATATTGTATATACTAATACAATGGTATACATCTTGAATCATTTATAGAATTCGAAATTGTTTATCGCAATTGTATTCCAAAGATATTACTCCAAGTGATAGACAGGAGCTTGACGAGGCTCTACAAAGAGAGGTACGTAACACGTATGAGGGTTTTGTATTCCAAAAGTTATGTTATGTAAGGATTAAGGATGCTAAACATGTCGTGTTGGCTGGTCAAACCCAAAAACTTTATATGAACTGAACATGACACAGACCCGAAAATCATGTGAGGAACATTAATCCACATAGGACATACATATTCGAAGGTTGACACAAACACGATTCGTTTAACCTCGATCTTTTTTAATCTTTTTGCATTTTATTACTTTAAAGTTATATTTAAAACCAAAGTACAATGTGTATAAAACAACTACCTTTAAACTATTTTCTTTTAACTATTGGATTTTTTTCATAAATGTCCACCCGGGTTCAAGTTACAATATAAAACAAAACAAACGAGTTAAACAGGTCATTCCACGAACAATCCGACCTATTTAACTAAACTCGTTCGTGAGTTCAATCCTTACTGATCCAAACTCCATTGAATTCAAATTCAAACTTGTAAATTTCATTAAGTTGGTGTGGTGTCATAAATGCACATTCCTAAATTAAGGATTAAAGCTTGTAGTCATTATTTGAAATCATTTGTGATTTCTTTTTGGGTGTTGTAGATTCAAGCTGCATTTCATACCGATGAAATCAGGAGAACAGCTCCCACTCCACAAGATGAGATGAGAGCAGGAATGAGTTATTTCCATGAAACGATATGGAAAGGCGTTCCAAAGTTCTTACGTCGCGTTGATACTGCTTTGAAAAATATTGGAATTAATGAGCGGGTTCCATATAATGCCCCTCTGATACAGTTCTCTTCTTGGATGGGTGGTGATCGCGATGGTAACTATTGTTCGCTTAAACATAAGTTACTAAATGAAAAGTGAAAACAAAACTGTTATCATGTTTCAGGAAATCCGAGGGTAACTCCTGAAGTTACAAGAGACGTGTGTTTACTAGCCCGGATGATGGCTGCAAATCTTTACTTCTCTCAAATAGAGGATCTCATGTTTGAGGTAATGAAACCATTTATTTTTTCGTGAGTTCCTCGTTGAATATAGGTTGGGTAACAAGTCAAAACAGATTCACATCAAAATAGATAATTTTTTAGGGTGGGCCGGGTTTGATGAAAACTCGAGACTGGTTGAGGTGAAAGTAGGACTCTCAACCTGTTTCTTTAAACTATTTTTTCGTTTGACCCGTTTCAGATAGAATCATATGTAGCCCTTATTGCTTTTTATAAACAAACGGGTCTAAGTTGTTTTAATTTTATATCCTAATGATCACCTGTGGCAGCTCTCTATGTGGCGGTGTAATGAAGAACTCCGAACTCGTGCTGATGAATTGCATAGAAACTCAAAGGGAGATGTGAAGCATTATATTGGTATATCACCTGTTATCTCTTTTGATCTTGTATCTCTTAGGAAAATTATATATGTAAGGCACATACTTTAAGTCATTTTTTTTTAATTTTAGAGAATGTAGTTTCGAAGTCAACGTGCAAGGGTTTATTATATATGTTTTTAATAAACAAGGGACCATACGGGCAACCGGGTACCCATGTCTGTTATAATACCCATGTCTGTTATAAACTTATATCATACGCCTTTAACTGATGATTTTACAAATAAATTCTTATGTCAACCGTTTAATTATCCAGACACGAAATTGTTGTAACATTCTTATTTGGTCTGAATTGCTTTCAGAATTTTGGAAGCAGATTCCTCCAAACGAGCCATATCGCATTATTCTTGGCGACGTGAGGGATAAACTGTATCATACACGTGAACGGGCCCGTCAACTGTTGGCCAACGGGGTCTCTGATGTGCACGAGGACTTGACTTTCACAACTGTTGAGCAGGTCTTCCAGTCTTCATAAAACTTTGAGGTTCTATAATGAGTTAATTGCATAAAAAGTAGCTAACTATACTACTGGAACCAAAATTGTTCACCCATGTAACCATCCTCCAAACTTTCAATATTGACTGTTTATAAAGTTTTGATGGTTTTTATGAGGTAAGTTGGTTACTTAGAAACAAAAATAATGGATCAAAGTTTTGGTTACCTTTTTATGCTGAGTAACATTCATTTATCTTCAGATTTTCACAAGCTAAAGACTATAATATCATCTATCTTGCAGTTTCTTGAGCCTCTTGAGCTCTGTTACAGATCACTATGTGCATGTGGTGATCGTCCCATCGCTGATGGAAGCCTTCTTGATTTTCTACGTCAAGTCACCACGTTCGGGCTTTCACTCGTTAGACTCGATATCCGCCAAGAATCCGACCGTCACACTGATGTTATTGACAGTATTACAAAGTATCTAGAAATTGGTTCTTATAGAAGTTGGTCAGAGGAACAAAGGCAAGAATGGCTGTTAGCCCAGCTTAAGGGCAAGCGCCCTCTATTCGGGCCCGATCTTCCCAAAACTGAAGAAATGGCTGATGTTCTAGACACTTTTCGGGTCATATCTGAACTCCCATCAGACAATTTTGGTGCTTATATAATCTCGATGGCAACGAGCCCGTCTGATGTGCTTGCGGTTGAACTTTTGCAGCGTGAGTGTCATGTCAAAAACCCATTGAGGGTTGTACCTTTATTTGAAAAGTTAGCTGATCTAAAGGCTGCACCTGCTACTATGACTTGCCTATTCTCCATTGATTGGTATAAAAACCGAATCAACGGTAAGCATGAGGTCATGATCGGGTACTCGGATTCTGGGAAGGATGCGGGTCGGTTCTCTGCTGCTTGGCAGTTGTATAAAGCACAGGAGGAGCTAATGCTCACAGCTAAACAGTTTGGTGTAAAGCTCACAATGTTTCATGGGCGTGGAGGGAGCGTGGGCCGAGGTGGTGGTCCAACCCATTTGGCTATATTGTCCCAGCCACCAGACACCATCCATGGTTCTCTTCGGGTCACGGTTCAAGGTGAAGTCATCGAACAATCGTTTGGGGAGGAGCATTTGTGTTTTAGAACACTGCAACGGTTCACAGCGGCTACACTTGAACATGGAATGCACCCACCTATCTCCCCTAAACCCGAATGGCGTGCACTTATGGATGAGTTGGCTGTCGTTGCTACTAATGAATATCGTTCCATAGTTTTTCAAGAGCCCCGATTTGTCGAATACTTCCGCCTTGTAACTACTCTAATCACTATTTATTTATTTTCTTATTCTAATAAATAGATAAAAGATATAACTTGTTGGGTTGGAGAACGGGTCAAAACAAATTGTGCTAGATTCGCCTATATATAAACTTTTAATACATTTTACAACTTTTTGGATTTTGGCCCGTTTAACCCATTTCTTTCTAGGCAAACTGAAATTACCAAATATATTCATGCCATTTTTTGAACCTAAATCTTAATGCAGGCAACACCTGAGTTGGAATACGGTCGCATGAACATTGGGAGTCGTCCATCAAAACGAAAGCCAAGTGGGGGGATTGAATCACTTAGAGCAATCCCGTGGATATTTTCATGGACACAAACAAGGTTTCATCTTCCCGTATGGCTCGGCTTTGGAGCTGCATTCAAGCATGCTATTGAAAAGGACTCAAAGAACCTTGAAATGATGAGAGCTATGTATAACATGTGGCCTTTCTTTAGAGTAACTATTGACTTGGTCGAAATGGTGTTCGCCAAAGGGAACCCGGGGATTGCTGCATTGTATGACAAACTCCTTGTGTCCGTAGATCTTTTACCGTTTGGCGAGCAGTTGCGGGCTAATTATGAAGAAACTAAAAACCTTCTGCTCCAGGTAACTTAACCACACATAATCTTTGATTATGTAAATCGAATTATTATGTCGACCCGTTATCTTAACAATGGGTCAATTGGGCTATCTTGATTAACCAGTTTAGCTAAAAAAGGACTGGGTCAAATCAGAGTCTGAATTGCACTTTTAGTTCATATACAACCTCCTAAATCGCTACGTTGAATGAAAATATTATTTGAAGTCTTATAATGCATTAATATTTATTAGAAACTTAGAATGGAAGAAAAAAATGTTTCTGGTTCAACTTGATCCGATTGGCACTAATCAATAGAATGTTTAAACCCGTTACACAACCCAATGATTTTATGTAATAAAGTTAGCAATAAAGTTATGTAAATATTTGCTTTTCTACTATATCTTTTGTGTAAGATTGCTGGGCACAAGCATTTGCTAGAAGAGTATCCTTACTTGAAGCAGAGATTGAGGCTCCGTGACCCATACATCACAACACTTAACGTTCTTCAAGCGTACACCTTAAAGAGGATACGAGACCCTAGCTATGATGTAAAGGTGAGGCCACATCTATCCAAAGATGTAATGGAATCGACTAAACCGGCTGCTGAGCTCGTGAAGCTTAACCCTACGAGTGACTATGGTCCTGGGTTGGAGGACACACTCATCTTGACCATGAAGGGTATTGCGGCTGGAATGCAAAACACTGGTTAAGCTATCCATAACTGTGCTTGCTAGCTCGTCAACTTGTGTTCGCGTATATTGTAGGCTTTTGTTTAATACGTGTGTATTGTAATGTATAAAGTCACGGCGTACGACAAGTATTTATGATATAAAATAATCTAGACCAAGAATTATTATTATTTGCCATAACCTTAACTATTATATCTAGAAAATAAGTTTGTTAAGTTGGTTATGGGTCAAAGTAGTTAGCAAACCAACCTGTTGCTACAAGGGATGCAATGATTGGATGTATGGTTGCAAACGAACCAAACGAACACGAGCAACACTTTGTTTGTGTTTGTTCACTAACACTTACCGAACTGGATTTTTTGTTCGTGTTTGTTCATTAAGGAAATTAACATGTTCATGAACTGTTCAGGAACACTTCCAAAGGCAAACGAAAACTTCCGAACGCAAACGAACACAAACAAATGTTCATGAAGATAATGAACACAAAGAAAGAAGTTTATAAATGAAAACGAATACAAATGATTATCTATTTATTTTAGAATAAAATCTACATTTTCATCACAAACATTAAACAAAATCCACCAAATATAGATAAGTATTTAATATAAATATTAAAAAGATACTTGATATAATTATCATAAAAATAACTGATACAAAATATACAAAATTTACGAACATAAACGAACACATTAAAGAACATAAACAAACACTTTATCGAACATTCCTGAACAAACATTAACGAACGTTCACAAACATGAATGAATGAATGTGGCTTGTGTTCATATTCATTCGTTTAACTAAACCAACAAAATTTTCTTGTTCATGTTTATTCATTTACTAAACGAATGAACATAAACGAACTTTCCGCCGAACGGTTCACGAACTGTTCGCTGAGCGTTCGTTTCGTTTGCAACCCTAGTTGATATATTCAAATTACAATATATATGTGTGTATCTATTGTAAACAGAACAAAGGGTGTTTGTTCTTTCAGTGATACATAATCATTAAATCCCAAACATCTTCTACAATATGCTCTTACAAACTTAAGATATAGATCCAAAGTCAAGAAAATTATTTATCAAACAAGATGGTATCAGAGCCATACAAACTCTAGACCACAAATCTTGATCATAGAACCATATTATGGCTAGTTTTCAAGAAATACAATGATAATGATGATGATGAAAGAATGAACACGTTAGAATTGTATCAACAACAAGCAAAAGTTTAAGAAAAGATTGAAGAGGACTTTACAAAGTTTGTTGAGTCCATCTATAGAAAAGAAGACATGTTGCCGCCAGATGTTTCAATGTTTTAGGATATGAAATGGGAAAAATGGGATACAAGGTGCAAGACCTCAACAAATTTGAGAGAACTTAGGGAACAATATTGAAAGAAAGTTGTAACATTACGTCGGGACTCAAAGAGAAGTCCCCAATACAAGGAAATAGGAAATTAGGCACGTCTTACAAACATTATGATGATCATACATATAAAAAAGTTAAAGTTGTGGATCATCATCAAGCTAGATAAATGAAGATCAAGTCTAGCTTAGGATGGTGTTAGTACATAATCTAGACTTCATATTGTTATTATTATTTATTATAACCTAAGTATAATTAACCTAGAAAGTAAGTTAAGTTGGTTATGGTCACAGTATTTTAAGAAAATTGATGGCGTATGTCCCGTATTGGGCCAATCGCATGTCCCAATCAGAATAACTTATTAGGCAGACTCCAAGCCCACATCAACCAAGCCCATTAGGGTTTAGTTATTTCTCCTCTATAAATAGGTAGTAGAAAACACCAACTACTAGCATCTTATCCCTCTCTCTATAGATGGAGAACATGTGTCTCCTTTCTTATCATCATCTTTTGTATAAGAATCCTTGCCTATATCACACTAGATCTTGATAACTTATACATGGTTAGCACCATTAAGTCTTGTTCTATGTGTGGTAAGGATTAACTTGCATGGTATTAAACTCCTACCTCATCTCTCTCTTTCTCTTATTTCTTATACTTACTCATCTATTTACTTATATGCTTTAAACATGTTATATCATCAACATTCTTATATAGATTACTAACTTGAGCGTTGGAGTGCCCTTGAGGCTAGTTCCCCCAGGCCATCTAACTTAGACCTTCTCTATTATTACAGCCTAGATCTAAGCTCGGGATGCTAGAGACAGTTCAATCCAACACAAGCCAACCTGGATTTCATTGTAGCAACAAGTGGCCCTATCCGTGGGACCCTGAACATAATGTTTCACGCTCTGTTCACAACATCAAGATCTAAGTTCTTTATGTTGTCTTTGACAATTGGATATCAACTTTTTTATGTGATCTTGTTAGCGAACTTCAAAACTCGGTATAACTTTCGAGAGTTTTATTGCTATTATTTGGTGATCATGGCCAGTGTAATCCTTTTGATGTGGTGTTTCTCATGTCACTAACATGAAATTTCATGGTACCTCTATTCATCTTTTTTAATTACATGCATTTTTTTTTACTAATTTATGTCTATGCTATTCAACCTAGGAATAGATAAAGGTAAGAACATGAATTATGATACCTTAAAACTTGTTAAGTATATTAGGTTAGTTTAGACTTTAAGATACAAAATTATTTAAGTTTTTTTTTAAAAAGATGAAAGGGACGTATCAACAGTAAATATCGAAAGTTCAGCACTTATTTTAAGATGAAAAGTGTAAATCTGCAATTGCAATAATATATACTTATTTTATATTGTTTAGGGTCAAACCCTATGTATATATAAAAAGACATGCTTACACACATTTCCTATATATGCCTACACATATAGACGTCTATATATATATATATATATATATATATGCGTGTGTGTGTGTGTGTATGTATGTGTGTATATATATATATATATATATATATATATATATATATATATATATATATATACACACACACATACATACACATGTTCTCTTTTTGCAACTTTTATTCGATTTAGCATGTGATGCACTGTTAAAATTTTGAAGTCAAAAGCAGAAGATATAAGGGCATAGGGCATTGTGTGTGTCACTACATATTACTAAAAGTGTAAAAGAAAAGGAAGCATTGTATATTACAGTAAAGTCACATTTACTTTTAAATTTATAAATCTTGACTATAAATAAGTCTCTATTTTCAATAAATAATAAATAAGATAAACTGATTTTGAGTTTTTATGGTAATGTGAAAATAAAAATAAAATCTACGTGGATAAGGACATGTCAAATGAGCTATGTGTAGAAATGACGGCCATACATAGATATTCTACAGGTAAAGCATAATGCACAATCCATTATAATAATATGTCATGTTAAACACCATACTCGTCTCCGGCACTTAGCGATATATTATATCGATTCATGGTGACCTTTCATCACATATTACAGGTTAGGAACGAACCAAACTCAAAACGAATAAATAACACCAATTTTTTTAAATGATATATACAATTATAGTGTACAAGCTTGGTTAGCGTAAAAGTCCATAAGACATGATCCTAGTTCATGTAGAAAAGTCGAGAGGAGTGGTGCAACTCAAAATACATAAGATACTACTTGTATCAAGCATCAGTCACATTCCCTTGCTGGAACTCCAATTAAAGTCAATTGAACATGTCAAAATATCAAGTGAAGTCATCATGTTTGGTTTAAGACAAGAGCACAAGTTACCTTGGCTGACTAAAGATTAAATATCGTGTATCCAAAAGACAAATCACCTTGCTTGGCTACAACCAAATCAACTTGTCCTGGTTGAAGTCTCAATTCAGTTTGCCATATCTTGGTAGATATCCAAGTCATTTTATCTTACATTGTTAGAACTTCAAAACAAGTTAGTTTGCCTGATAGTCACTTGCCTGGCTAGAGCTTAACTTACCTTGTCTGACCACCTTACATGGTGATGCCTAAGCCAACTTGTCCGGCCAAAACCCAAGTTACCTTGTTTAATCAAGTCAACTTATGTGATCAAGTACCAAATCACTTTGCCTACCCAAAGTTCAAACCCATTGAAGAGACATGTCATCTTGTCAGATCACCGACAACAAGGAGGTAGGGGCGAGCCAAGGGAGTCCCTTCTTGGCTTGTTAGAGATGCAACCTAGACCAAAGGGAACAACAAAGGATTGCACATTAGGGAAGAAATAAAAGACAAAGACATATGCCAAAACCTATGTCTAACCATATTATAAGCCTAAGGAAGCGCCATGGGAGGAATAAAATGAATTTTGCCTTACCGTAGGCAAGTCACTTTGTCTTACAACAGGCTAAACCCACCTTATCTGATGGCACTTGTAGCGAAGGTACCTTGCTTAATGATAGGCCAAGTAAACTTTCTCTAACACACTTAAAGGAAAGATCTCTAAAAGGTGATAGAAAAATCCTTTTTCTTAAAATAATGCAAGACACATTTTTTAGGCAAAGCCCCAAGTCAGTTACTTAGCCTTCTTAAAACTTGAAGACATGCTAACTTGCATAGCAAGAGCCCAAGTTACATTCTTTGGTCATCTTGCTAAGTGAAGCCCAAGCCAACTTGCTTGGATAGATCCCAAGTTACCTTATCTGGCCACCTTGGCAGGTAAAATCAATCAGCTTGCTTGGCAGTGCCTAAGTTACATTGTCTAAACTCTAAGGCAAGCAATATTGTTTGGCTAGAACGAAGAGCACATACTAACTTAGTGGCTAGAGTCTTAAACCGAGGCTCAATTTAACTCACGTAATCGAAGTCCAAGTTAGGCCACCTTGTGTTGCCAGAATTTCATGACAAGTGAACATTACGCCAGAGTTTAGATCATTTCACCTTATCTTGGCAAAGCTCCAAGTCAAGTCAAGTTACTTGCCACACATATCCCTACCAGATCTCTAATAACAAGTTAGTATTCTCATTATAGACCAAATCATCATGTGTTACTAACACCAAATTATCTAGCCTGGCTAGAGATGAAGTCACTTCATCTAGCAGAATTCAAGTCATAACACCCAGCCTGGAGATATGTAATCTTGTGCGGTGAAAGACAAGTCACCTTGGCTAGTCAGAATTTGATTCAAGCTAGTTAGCCTAGCTAGATGCTAGAACACACATGTTACATTACTAGGATAGAGCCTCAGGCTAAGCCGCCTTGTTTGACTAGGCGCAGAGTTATCTTGCCTCACTCCAAATGTAGTTAATAGGATTCATGGTTAGACGCGACTATACCTTATGTGAACATATTACTAGTCTTTGTTCCAACGTTATGATAAAGACAAAGACTTGTACAATATATCTAGACATGAACATATCATACAAGTGGACCCACCTACTTAAGCATGATCAACTCAAGAACACACATATTACTGTACCATATTACCCAAAGGTGAGCAACTCATAATAATGCTCCATGAGATCTGTCCTTAACCTACTCATGTAAGGGTTGAGAGCCTAACACAATCATGCTCTATGAGATCCGGCCTTGACCTACTCATGTAAAGGGTGAACACCTAATACAATGCAGCTCCGTGGGATCCGGCGTTGACCTACTCATGTAAAATAGTATGCGCAAACAAAAATGTCCAAGCTTGACAACTATAATCTATTCAATCATTTGACAAAATTCTTTAGCTAATAATTAGTCATATCTAAGGCAATAACATAATGCCAACGTATCCAAAGATCTGGTTTAAATAAGGTCTTGAACAGTCATAAGACCTAATTTCTACTTATGTTGATAAAAATCTAAACACTTCATCAGATGTTACATTTACAAGGTACAACTTAAACTTGTCATTGCTATAAAAAATAAACACCTCACTAGAGGTTCGCCCATAAGGAGAAAATTAAATGCATCCTTCCAAAAATGTTAAATGCTTTTACATGATCTTATCTTTGCCAATAGGCTAAACACCTCATATAGTCATGAGTACTCTCACCTAAACCTAATTTTTTGAAAATGGCAAGCGCATTCCCTCATGTCCCATAATGAGGCATAAATTCATGAAAAACATCCTACTTGATGCCATAACACAAGTTAAAACTCCACTTATTCCTTGCTCTAGCCTAGTGGATAACCTCATGTTGTCTTACTTAAAACTTAAGTCAAGCATTCTTGTCAACCTTATAACGTTGGCACTCACCATAAGCGCTGACCTAGCTAGAACACCAGAAGATCCTTCCTTGCCAACCTTATCTTGCTGCATATCTGGCTAATCTTACCATGCCAATAGAATGTTACATGGTCGTGTGTTGTATAAAATCATACAAGATTACATCCTAGAAAAACTGTAATGTTTCATGTAAGGCTGATGCACCTAAAACATTCAAAGTCTCTCCTGCATGCTTGCACTTAAGTGCAAAGTAGAAATGCTTCGGAAGTTTTACACCCTGCATCAGAATTATTCTAAGTGTAAAATCTTCCGAAGCCAAGACCAACATCTTCCAAAGCCAAAAGTGAAGTCTTCCGAAGCTTTAAAGACAAAGTCATCGGAAGCCAAGAAGTGAAGACTGATTTCTTCCGAAGACTTTTGAAACATGTTTTATCTGATGTACTTTTCCATAAAGCTGGACCACTTTCCACTACAACTCTGATGACTCACCAACTTTCACAAGTTGGTGAAAAGGTCCATGCTTTTGGTAACTGTACATTGAGGTCTTGAGTCTGTTGCTTTCTACTTTATGTACTTTTATCCTTATTGTAATATATTAGAATGTGAGCTATGACATGTCATAGTCACTAGTCAAAAGGCAATCTGCCTTTTGACTCTACATTTGATTTTGTTGTTGTCTAGATCAAATGTTTCCAGCTGGCTTTCTAAGCATGACCGACTGTAGGATGTAGTATAAAGTATTTCAGGTCCTTGTAGCTTTTCTTTATGCTTTAACACTTGTAAAAGAACTTGAGAGCAATATACAACATTCTTGAGAACCAATATCCTTGTGTTTTTCTTGTTCTGTCTCATATTTACTTGTGTATTAAGTATCATACTATATTGATTCTAGTTCCCTATTTGATTTGTTAAGTGTTCTATTACACTCTCCTCACTGTGTGTTGTGTTGTAAGTGACCATCCTTTAAACGGTCCTGCAATTAGTATCAGAGCATTCCAGGCTCTTGGTTGTAAGATCTCACCATCTTAAGATCCCTCACACAGACAGAATACTTAACATCTCAAATGGCATCTCTCACTAAAGCTAATATGGAAACTGGAACATCACTCCTGAAGACTTTGACACTTGGTGCCAACGAATGGAAGGGTTCATCAAGTCACAAGACTCCAGGATGTGGGAATCTGTTGTCTCAAGGCCTCACATACCAAGCACCTCTTCAACTGCTGCTGGGATGGTATGATTCCAAAAGATGTGGCTGACTATTCTGAAGAAGACAGGAAGAGAATAGAAATTGATCAGAAAGCCATGATAGCCTTTCAAACTGCTCTTCCCAACTTCATATACAGAGGCTTCAAGAAGTGCAAGATAGCTAAACAATTATGGGATGCACTAAAGCTGATGTATGAGGGGTCAACTGAAGCCAAGGAGAACAAGAAGGATCTCCTGAAGCAGCAGTTTGAAAACTTCACCTTCAAAACAGGTGAAACCATGACTCAACAATACTTTAGGTATGTTGAGATTGTGGACACTCTAATGGATGTTGGAGTGACTCTTGAGAACAGAGACATTGTAAGGAAGTTCATGTCCTCTCTTCCTAGACAATGGATATATAATTGTGTTGTTATCAAGAGAACTGAGAACCTTAAGACTCTTACTTTGACAGAGTTGTATGGTATTCTCAGTGGATACCAGATGGAGATGAACATGCAAATATTCATCTGGTAACTCCAGCAATCAAGTGAGTTTAGCCCTCCATGTGGTTGAAAGGGATAGTAGAGAACCACAACATCATCTCATTTGCTACCCTGACAACTCACAAAAGGGTCCTTTCATCACCTTCCCGGAGAAACCAAGAGAAAGCTACACTCAAGGAAGCCCATTCCAAGAGACAAGCTCTTCACAAGCCTTTGTGTCTTTTGATGAAAGCACAGTCAACTTTCTCTTCACCCTTGAAGATCTGGATTGTATCCATCCAGATGACCTGGAATACATGGAGATAGTTCAGCAAATGGCTCTCCTCACTCATAGAGCGAAGAAGTTCTACAAGAGGATAGGGAGGAAGTTTCTAAGCAATACAGCCAGTGAAAAGTTTGGGCTGGACAAAAGCTAAGTAAAGTATTAAACTGTAACCAAATGGGTCACTTTGTAAGGGAGTGTAAAGCACCAAGGACAAATGGTGGCCAAACACAAACCATGCCAAACTACACTAAGTGAGCCACCCTAAATGAGAAGCCAAAGCAACAATTTGCAGTTGCTATTGAAGAAGGAGGCTTTGACTGGAGCGTTCAGGTAGAAGATGCATCTCCAAACCAAGAACTTATGGCAGATCATGAGAAGCAAAGGTATTGGAACATCTCTGTACACATGATTGTATTGCTAAAGTTAATAGATACAGGTCCTACAACTTAGAGATGAGATCTGATCTTGAGTTTTTAAATATCCTTAAATCTGATTTTAAAAGAGCTGAAAATGATTAGAAACTAAAGATAGAGGACTTAGAGAAAACTCCTAAATCAATATTTCAGATTCATTGAGCTTGGATCTTAGGATTCATCACGTTCTTGACCTAGAAATCAAAATTAAGATGGGTGTATGTGTGTGAATCAAAGAACAAAGAGATGGATAATGATAATGTTATGATTTCATTGATGTTGATAAACAAATTACAATGAGAATCATAGATAGTTGATGAAATCAAACCCACCCAAAGGAGAGTATTTCTCATTGGGTGGTGATTCACACCATGAGAAACACACACACAAGAGCCACACTTGCAAAAATGCACTAGTGGGTCTATTTATACTATTATTACAACATGACCTAATTTTGACTTTTCTAATTGTCTTGATCTTGACTTTGTCATGTTGAATTGTCTTGTATTATTGTTTTTGTTGTAATCAACTTGGTCTTTGAACTTGTATAATAAGATCTTCAATCGGTTGTGAATATCATTTGGTAAGCTTTAGTTTATTCTATTGTTGAACCCAATAATACTCCCCCTAAACTGATGCTTTCCAAACATTGAACTTGAAAACTTCTCTGTCACATGTTTTTTAGATCAACAGATGTTCTGACACAATTCACTGATGTTCTCCCTTTCAGATTAAGCTTCTCCTAATATATTTTTAACAAAGGTTAGAATCTCTTGAGAATACTTTTTGGTATTGGATATGGGTCATATCACTTTTGGATCAATGTTCATATCACAACTCTAAGGATTAGAATGTATTAGACATATAATGAGGCGTTGAACTTCAATAAATAGCATCATGAACATGAATCAATCTCGATAACACTTCAACCCTTTTGAATTTATTAAATGACTTCATGATCTGACATTCTTTAGATAATCATTGGTCCCCTTGATTAATGTCCGTCTATCTGTTCCGCTCAGTAGCCAGACATGGGTGCAAAAGATCATCTTTGATTGTAGTATCATGAACTTCAAGAGAATTTCTGACAGTTGTACAAATCCCTTGATAGTGCAGTGGTTTTATGACCAAACTTGATTTCGGTTGTTGTTTTCTTTGTGTTGAATGCATAAAATGGACGTGCCTGTTGGTTGCATTCGTCCGCATTCATGCTATGTCTTTTTCTTGTTAGTCGTTGTCATCTGTTCATCTATGATGGATGTAATACAGATGTGGTAGTCATTCGTATTTCATGCATGACAACCGCATAACATCCGCATTAGTCATCAGCGTTTCTTGCAACACATCCGCATTTCTTTGTTACTTATCCATATTAGTTAAGTTAACTCATCCGCAATAGTTGAGTAACTCATCCGCATTAGTTGAGTAACTCATCCGCTATAGTATCAACATCATCAGCATTTATTCCGAAAGCATCAAGCTTTTTTTAATTTTTTTAAGGCATGAGCATTTGTTCCAAAGGCATCAGCATTTGTTCTAAACGCATCAACATTTGTTCTAAAGTCATCAGAATTTGTTCTGATGCATCAACATTTGTTCTAACACATCAACATTTGTTCTGATGCATAAGCATTTGTCATCAGCATTTGTTCAGATGCATAAGCATTTGTCATTAGCATTTGTTCTGATGCATCAGCATTTGTTCTGTTGCATTTGTTTATTCGCATTTCTTCATCCGCATTTGTTCATCCACATTTGTTTTGATGCATCAACATTTGTCATTAGGACTTAACCACATTAACATGCAGATCACATACTGATGGATTAGGGCAACATGAAAGACGAATTTCGATCAGATTCAAAGCTGAAATGTTTAGATCATCAAACATCACTTAGCTAATTGAACTTTTGATGAATCATCTTCAATCACTGATCATTAATTTCATCATTATAACTAATTTTGTTGCTCGATTTGATGTAAAAGTGCTGATGAGATGAATAATGGTGATGGACACTTTAATTTCTTTATTTTTGACATCAATATAGTTCAATTGCATCGACTATTGAATAGATGATCAGTAAACTGATTAATCCTCTTCAACTCGTACCAAATTTGAACAGATTTGCTGATTTTTCTTCTTGATTGTGAGATGAACTGATGCGTTTCAGATGAACAGGGACTTTGTTCTTCATTTTCTTCTTTTCTTCTTTTCTTCTTTTCTTCATTGTTCCTGATGATAATCTCGTTCAATTGCATCAAATTTTGAAGAAATAATCCAGGGAATGATTATATTTCTTCAAATCTACCATATTAGAACAAATCTGATGATTTTTCTTCTTGATTTTGAGATGAACAGATGGGTTTTCTTCATTTTTGATGATAATCTTGTTCAATTGCATCGAATTTTGAAGCAATAATCATGAGCATGTTCACGATTCTTCAAATGGTACCAAGTTTGAACATATATTGTTGTTTTTCTTTTGTGTTTTGTGATGAACAACAACTTTTGTTCTTCATTGTTCTTCTTTTGTTCTTGACATCATAAGGTTGAAATCAGATCTGAAACTAGATGAATCCAGCAACCAACAGCTCTGATACCATTTTGCTAAATCAATATTTCAGACTCATTAAGCTTGGATCTTAGGATTCATCACGTTCTTGACCTAGAAATCAAAATTAAGATGGGTGTATGTGTGTGAATCAAAGAACAAAGAGATGGATAATAATAATGTTATGATTTCATTGATGTTGATAAACAAGTTACAATGAGAATCATAGATGGTTGATGAAATCAAACCCACCCAAAGGAGGAATTCTCCTTGGGTGGTGATTCACACCATAATAAACACACACATAAGAACCACACTTGCAAAAATACACTAATGGGTCTATTTATACTATTATTATAACATGACCTAATTTTGACTTTTCTAATTGTCTTGATCTTGACTTTGTCCTGTTGAATTGTCTTGTATTATTGTTTTTGTTGTAATCAACTTGGTCTTTGAACTTTTACAATAAGATCTTCAGTCGGTTGTGATTATCATTTGGTAAGCTTTAGTTTATTCTATTGTTGAACCCAACAAAAACCATTTCAACTCTTAAACATGAACACACCAACTACATGACTGAGATCAAAGATCTCATAACTAAGTTGACTGAATGCCAGGCTAAGCTTGTGATCAGCAAAGCCAGGGTAGAAAAATATGTTCTTGAAAAAGAGACCTTCAAGAACATTATTTCCTTATCCTTGCACGCAAAAGTTTGTTATCAGAATTAGCAGGAACTGGGATCTAATGAGATAGCTCCTCCACACACAATCTTTTTTGTAAGATCTACTAGGTGTGGAACTTGGGAAGATGAGCTTCCTTTGATAGATCCCACGAGTGAAGAGGATGAAGAGGAAATAGTGAAGGATGCCTCTGAGAAGAGTAAAGAAGAGCATTCTAAGAAGGGTCACTATTTCTTTGAGGAGAATAAAAGAGTTGGGATGACAAAGTCAAGAAGGAAGAACTTGATCAGGAAGGCCAAAAGAAAGTACAAGAAGGCTTAAGAGATCAAGGCCACCTTCAACTCTATGCAGAAACAAGTTTTTATTTCTGTAGGATTTTAGGTGGTTAAGGCTAAAGACACAAACTTGAGCTCTAATACCAGGAGTTCTAGTTCATGTTCAAATCATCCCAACATAAAGATGAAGGCTGATCAGTTGTGTACCACTGCTACACAACCTAAACCATCCAGCTCCAAAGGTAGCTCACTCCCTAAAAGAATTGCTACAACATCTGCAAAGATGAAGATGGAGAAGGAAAGTGATCAAGTTCAGCCTTGCTTATAGAAGAAGACGCTTAGGAAAAAGAAAATGGACTGTGTTATGTGAAAGTACTTCTCATTTTGCTAAGGATTGCCTCTACAATCCAAAAAGTACTGTCCACGTGACCAAGAAAGAAACTTCTATGAGTTTGAAGAAGAAGCAAGCTTCGGAAGGAAAATCTTTTCCTTTCGGAAGCTCCAAAATAAAGAAGAAGACAAATGAAAAATTGCCCTCGGAAGAAAATTTGGTCTCTGAGCAAAGGAATACTTCCGAAGTACTGAAGCCTGTTGCAGTGTTAGCAAGATCTTCCGAACGTGCTGAGAAGTCGTTGGACCGGTTGACATCCGAGCGTGTTCTTGACGGAAGGAACAGAAAACCAAAAGACAAACATGATCACGAATAATAATACAATGGTTTCATTGATAAAACCTAATGATTACAAGCTCGTTAAACATAAAAATCACGACTGATGATTAGGGGAGATCGAGCATGATCTCCCCTCTCATCCGGCAGCACCTAGGCCCCGGGCACACTCTCAAAACCCTAATCTCTCTACACAATGAAACTGGTATATATAGGCCTCAGCCCATATCAGATGCGACTGGGCCCATTCGTACGATTGGGCCATGCATATGGTTCAATCGTACGATTGGACCATGCGTATGGTTCAATCGTACGACTGGACCATACTTATGGTTCAGTCTTACGAATGGCCCAATAGCATCTCTCAGTCGCACGACTGGTCCATTAGCATGGCTCAGTCGTACGACTGAGTCTCATTCGCATATGCTCTTGCGAATGACTTAGTTTCATGTGTTTACAACATATCAGGTGTATTGCATTAAGCCTAGACTATTCGTCAAGCGACAGACACACTACATATGACAATATATGCTCCAACAAATTCCCCCTTGGACGTTGCTTGCGAATAGTAGATACACCTCTTACAATCTTTAGTCAATCTTTGCTCTGGTTTCCAATAGAATCAAACAAAAAATCATATTAGCCAACGTTGCCGATCCGTCAGGTTGCTACAGTATCTCTGAAAATGAATTTAGGCACAATAGCTTTCGTTTACTTTGCAGAACACCATCATAGCAGCAAGATTCTCCATATGACTGATTTTTCTAGATAATGGCATGAACAATTTTCCATTGCTTCAATCTTCACACACGCTAACCTGATTAACATTAACACCTGCATAAATTCCCCCTCAAATTCAGCATATTTCAATATATAAACGTTGTGCTCTCCTGGCGTCTTCATACGGTGTATTGGGCAAAAAGTAGAAGGTTCCAATCCACAGCTGACAATCTCAGACAAATCAGCATGCACTCAGACTCATTATCAGAAGCCGCCTCACATCATCACTTTCTGATTGCGTCTTCAATTTCTCTAAACATGGATTCCGCCTAAGAGTCAGAATCCTCTTTGTGCGGATAAATAAAACTTGATTGGCCCATAAATAGTCAGATGCTCCTGACTACCCCACAAAATCAGCACCGACTGCTGACATCTTCTCTTCTCTCTTTCATGTTCTAACTACATTCATCTATTCTGGAAGTCGTACGAATAATGGGGTATCCATCGAACTTATTTGACAAAAGAACCTCAGGATGAATGTGCTTTGCTCATCCTCAAATCTGTGTAAGTGGCAGTTCCAGACTCTTTTCTTTTTTTTGTTCTGGAACACCGTTCATTCGTATGACATGGAAGACAAATATCACATTCGTGTGAATGGATGATACGAATGATATATTCGTGAGACCGGTCATAAGACTGGTCCAGTAGCATGACTGGTCATAAGACTGGTCCAGTAGCATGACTGGTCATAAGACTGGTCCAGTCGCATTCTAGTCGTACGAATGGTCCTGTCGCATGGTCCAGTCGTACGAATGGTCCATTAGCATGGTCTAGTCGTACGAATGGTCCATTAGCATGGTCCAGTTGTACGAATGGTTCATTAGAATGATCCAGTCGTACGAATGGTCCATTCGCATGGTCCAGTCGCATTAGCGGATCTGCACGCAGATTTTCAGATCTGCAGCCGCCATGGCCGCCAAAAACCCTAATCTAATAAATTTTACATGAACCGAAACAAAATAGACATCATCAGATTGGCAAGGGTGATAAGAACGTGGTTTCGAGTTCGATTTTAACATAGAAACAACACACGTAACAAGATCTGAGCAAAACACGAAGAACACGAAGTGGGTTTAATGTCAAAGAACATGAATTAGATCCAGAAATCAAGAGCTCGTGTTGCTAAAATGATTGTTAGATCATTCTAGCATTAACCGGCTCTGATACCAATTGAGAAGTCGTTGGACCGGTTGACATCCGAGCGTGTTCTTGACGGAAGGAACAGAAAACCAAAAGACAAACACGATCACGAACAATAATACAATCGTTTCATTGATAAAACCTAATGATTACAAGCTCGTTAAACATAAAAATCACGACTTTTGGCAAGGGGAGATCGAGCATGATCTCCCCTCTCATCCGGCAGCACCTAAGCCCTGGGCACACTCTCAAAACCCTAATCTCTCTACACAATGAAACTAGTATATATAGGCCTCAACCCATATCAGATGCGACTGGGCCCATTCGTACGATTGGGCCATGCGTATGATTCAATCGTATGATTGGACCATGCGTATGGTTCAATCGTACAATTGGACCATACTTATGGTTCAGTCTTACGAATGGCCCAATAGCATCTCTCAGCCGCACGACTGGTCCATTATGCAGGACCGGTGAAGGGTATGCACTTACAACACAACAATACAATGAGGAGAGTTGCTTAGAACAATTAACAGATCAAATAGAATCTGGTTAACTTGTTAGTGAAAGATGCTAAGAACACAAGTAAAAGTGAGACAAAACAAGATTGCAATACAACACAAGTATTTTGTTTTCAAGAATGCTGTATATTGTTTCTCAAGTTCTATTACAAGTTATAAAGCATCGATGGAAAGTTACAAGTACTTGAGATACTTTATACTACATCCTACAGCCGTCCATACTTTAAAAGCCAGCTGGATACAATTGACTAGACAACTACAAAATCAAATGTAGAGTCAAAAGGCATATCTGCCTTTTGACTTGTGACTATGAAATGCCATAGCTCACATCCTAATTTATTACAAAAAGGATAAAAGTACATAAAGTAGAAAGCATGGACTCAAGACCTCGATGTACAGTTACCAAAAGCATGGACCTTTCACCAACTCATCTAAGTTGGTGACTTTACAGAGTTGCAGCGGAAAGGTGGTCCAGTTTTATGGTAAAGTACATCAGAAAAAGGCATATCTCTAAAAGTCTTCGGAAGAAATCTGTCTTCACTCTTTGGCTTCGGAAGACTTTGTCTTTGAAGCTTCGGAAGACTTCACTTGTGGCTTCGGAAGATGTTGGTCTTGGCTTCGGAAGATTTTACACTTAGAATATTTCTAGTGCATGGTGTAAAACTTCCGAAGCATTTCTACTTCTGTTCTTTAGTGCATGCTTGCAGAAAGACTTTGAATGTTTTTGCTGCCTCAGAATTACAGGAATCCTTACAAACTCCCCCTAGGCTGATGCTACCAAAATATTTAGAAAATCTTCAGATGTTTGTAGTCTTCAACATAATGATGACCATACCCTTCTTCATTAGATGGTCAGGATCATTCAGACTCTCATAATATCTTCTCATCTCAAAGAGATCATGCAGAGGTAAGTTGATTATGTCTTGCCATGTATAGACATTTTCAACACCTTGATCTCTAATCACATGCTATCTCTCTGGATTAGTAGTGAAGGTCTAGGATAAGATGGGTGTCTCAGCTGCAAGAGGAGCCACTTGAATTGGAGTTGATTGGGCTGCCTTTTCATGCACTTCTCAGGTTGATCTGACTCAGCCTGAGGTGTAGAGGTGGATGATTCAGGCTTCTTCTTCTTAGACTTTGGTTTAGAAGCCATCCTCTTCTTCCTCTTAGAAGACTTTAACTGAGAAGACTGGGCTGCAGCACCTTGTTGATCATCCTTGTCTTTCTCAGTTGGGTGTTCCTCCCTCACAGGTTCAGAAGGAGAGCGAGTTTGACCCTGCTGTGGATCAGAAGATGAAGCTTGCTGAGGCTCAGCAGGAGGTCCACATTGTGTTGTCTCAGGTTGTTCAACCTTAACCTCCACTTCAGGCGGGATTTGACTTGGAGGAGAGTATAAGTCAATCAGCTCTCCACTCTTGATCTTCTGCTTGATTACCCTGATATGCTCATCCATTGTGGATAGAGACATGGGGCCAAGTCTCCTTCCAGAGAATACAAACAGCTTCAAGAAGCTCATCATCTGTTGGATCTAGAAAGGCTGGTGCAACCAAAACCAAACCACTTAGACTATTTTGGTACAACTAATAAAGGACTTCCGAAGCTAAGTGTGGAACTTCTGAAGGAAAAAGTAGATCTTTCGAAGACAAAGTGTAAAACTAACTTCCGAAGGAAAACTCCAACTTCCGAAGACAAAATATTTACTTCCGAAGATCATGACTTAAAGTGAAAGATCAGAAGTCAACTTCCGAAGTATGAAAGAAGTCCTCAAGCCTCGAAAGTACATAAGCCTCTTCCGAAGTATAAGTGGCTTTGGAAGAACTTGTTCTTCCGAAGCCAACTTACCTTCGGAAGACACTACTATTATCCAGTGGACATAAGTATGGTCTCCCTGACACTCCGCTGCAGACCTCTGAGATACTGCATGGCGTTTTCTCAAAAGTCATGTAGTTGACCATACTTTATTCCACTGTTTACCTTATTAAGCTAGTATAGTTGCCAACTTTAGTTGGTGACAAAAGGTAAGTCATGGACATGTCATGACTACCATATCTTAGATAATAGTTTATCTAAGATACCTTAAATTTAGCATTGTAGTATATGCTTTAGTCTTAGGTTTTCAGCTGGTATCAAAGTATATCCGGCTGTAGGATCTAGTATATATATAGTTTCTCATTGTAACTCATGTTTCATGCTTGTAAGAGTCTTGTAATACTTTGAGTTGAGAAGTAATATATACAAGTGCCTTGAAAATTATTTCTGTGTGTTCGTTGCTACTTATTATATTATTATCAAATCTTATAAGAGATTCTACTTCATCTTATTTGAGTGTTATATAAGTGAGTTTGAGAGAAATTCAAAGTGTTTAAGTGACAAACCCGATCCTGCAATTGGTAGCAGAGCTTCTTAGGCTCTTGATTGTGAGATCTTACCATCCTAATCAACCTGTTTTTCACTCCTCCTTACACCACACTCAAAATGGCTCTCAACAAATCTGAAGTAGAGATGGGGACGATGACCAAAGGACCCATCAGCACCCCTGAAAACTTCAGGTCATGGAGCAGACGAATGGAAGGCTTCATCAGGTATCAATACAACAAGATGTGGCAATCTATTGTCAATGGCCCGTATAAGCCAAAGGTAGCTGGTGGAAACGGTGCCATGATTGAGAAAGCTGTTGAAGATTATTCTGATGAGGACCAGAAGAAGCTGGACATTGATAGCAATGCTACGACTGTTCTCATGACTGCAATTCCCAACTCCATCATGGTGAGGTTCGAACATTGCAAGTCAGCCAAAGAACTGTTTGATGCACTTGCTCAAATGTATTCTAGCTCAAATGACTCCAAGAAGGACTCATTGAAGCAGCAGTTCGAGAACTTCACCTACATTGCTGGAGAGACACTCAGTCAGCTATACTTCAGGTACATGGATCTCATTTCTTCCCTTCAGTCTGTGGGAATTGCTCATGAACTTAGAGATCTTACAAGAAAGTTTATGAGTGCATTACCCAATGAGTGGACATTCTACTGTGTCTCTATCAAGAGAACAGAGAACCTGAATACACTCACCATGACGGAACTCTATAGCATCCTTGATGGATACCGTTTGGAAATGGAGAATAAGAGAGGTCATCAGACAAGCAGACCCTTGAGTCTTCTTGCTAGCAACGCTTTAATGGTTGCTGAAGGCTCAGGACCCTCCCAGCCTCAACAATACATGACTTACACCCAACAACCATCTTGTTCTTCTAGGCCATACATCACATTTTCTGAGACTCCCAAGGTCTCAACAAGCTCAGCAAAGTTCCTTTCAGGACAGCTGTGCTTTTGTCTCAGGAAGTGGACACTCTAATGATTATCAATATTGCTTTGATGAACTAGAGTGCTTCAGCCCAGATGACGTGGAATACGTGGACATAGTCCAAAAAATGGCTCTATTAACCTACAGAGCAAAGAAGTTCTTCAAGAGAACTGAAAGGCAATTTCCCTAGAACCTAATCACAAGCAAATTTGGGTTTGACAAAACCAAGGCCAAATGTTACATCTGTAACCAACTTGGTCATTTTGCAAGGGAATGCAAGGCTCCCAAGTCGAATCCGGGAACCCCACAGGTCTCCACACATCCCTCTACACCAAAGCCCACTGGAAAGTCAACAGAGACAGCTGCAATGGCTCAAGAAGTTGACTGGAGCTTTATGGTACAGGATGTGACTCCTGCTCAAGCACTCATGGTCGGAACAGATGAGAATAAGGTATATGAACATCTCTGTACTCCTGCCTGTATTGCTAAGGTTAAATTGTATCAGGACTACAATATGGAGATTAAATCCGATATTGAGTCTCTAAATGTTTTAAAATATGATTTTAAAAGGGCTGAATCTGACTATCAAAGAAAAATTGAGGAGTTAGAGAAAACTGTGTCCCTATTAAAACATGAACACACAAACTATAAGACTCAAATAAAGGATTTAATATCCAAATTGACTGAGGCTCAAGCCCAGCTTGTCACAGCTGAGGCTCAAGCCAGGAAGTATGCTATTTTTGAGCAAAACTTCCAATCCATTCTTGCATCATCCTCTCACTCAAAACTTTGTTACCAAAACAAAGGTGGGTTGGATACCAATGAAATTGCTCCACCACACTCCTATGAGTCTATAAGACAACCAAGGTGTGCTACTGAAGAGCAAGAGGTTCCATCTGCTGACCCACCTTCTTATGAGTCAAAGAATGATGCTGTCACACCCCCGCTAAAGCGGAAACACGGGGATGTAACGAGACCGGGATCGTCATAACACATGGTAAGCGATAGAGAGCAATATAAGTAAATGATGACATGCGTGTCATGACGACACCCGACAACAAGGGGGCTTGTGTCGTGTTTAGTCAATGTCCACAACACATAGCCATAAGCAACATGATGATGATAACACATATACACATATGAAGAAAATGTAAATGTTAATTCCCACAACCCGGGAACAAGTTTCAAATGTTGATAATTGTTTACATGCGAATACATTGTTCAAAAAGATTGTTTATCAAAATGAGCTAAGTCCCAAAAATGCATCCTAGGGTCTCCACTAAGGCAGCACACCTAGATTCCTGGACTTGCATGATCACCTGAAAAGATATGCTTAAAACGGTCAACAAAATTGTTGGTGAGCTCGCAGGTTTATGTAATAAAAATGTAAGTGATGCTGTAATAGATAAGCGCGTCGGAATACCGTGAATACAGTTATTACACAAGTAAATATCACATGACATGAGCTTTGCAACCAAACCTAGCGACGTACACAAAGAAATTGTCAGCATATATTCACCCAAGGGCCCGTTCCTGGCCACTGATGGTACCAACTAGTATACCATCGAACGAGGGTGGGGGTGTCAACCCAGTAGTACTACCAATACCTAACCGTCGGTTCCCACACTGGAATTAAATAGTTGCAAAGATAGAACCACACAGCAGACCCAAGCATGTATCAAATAGTACTTGCAACACAGTATCACGTTGATTCCTTGTATGTAAAATGTATGTAAGTGGTACAGCATAAAAAATGTGTAAGCATACTTTTCCCCCAATTTGTAAATGATTGAAATAGTGTATAAATGTAAAAAGGGGCCACGAAACTCACTTGTTAAGTGGTAAGTATGTATGAGCGATGTATCCCAAATGTTGAATGCAAATAAACAGTCAAACACCTATTGACAGTTATTGTATAGCATTAATGATATGATATATGTATAAGCGCGCAATAATGATGGGTCGGTTCGGGTCGTATCGGATGGGTCACGTACAACACACACAGACTGACACACGTACTAGACCTTATGTAGATCCAAGTACAAGACATTGTTGCCACTAATGATGTTATTTAAGTAAAAGTATCGTTGTTAATCGAAAGAATATTGAATAAGTGTCAATAGTTATAAGTCTATTTAGTCGTTCATAAAGCGTTAGTTTAATTTGCTCAAAGTAGTTTCTGTGCCCTTTCTCGCGTTGACTCTAATATTTGTGGCCAAACAATGGACATTATTGTGTTAGTGTTACCTCGACACCACACGACATACTCACGCCACGCACAAGGGGTCAAACACAACAATTTCAGTCGCATAACAAGGTCAGACGCACGACTCAACCTCCATTCGTGCGAATCAACCCTCAATCGTGCGAATCAGCTTCATTCGTACGATTGAGCCTTCATTCGTATGATTGGCCTTCAGTCGTACCACACAACACCCAATCGCACGACTCAACTTCCATGCGCACGAATCAACCTTCAATCGTGCGAATTAGCTACTTTCGTACGACTGAACCTTCATTCGTGCGATTGGACCCCAGTCGTGCGAATCACATTCATTCGCACACATTCAGTCGGTCACCTGACTCAATCGCACACAAACACTCAATCGCATGACTCATTCGCATACACTCATTCGCACGCATGACTCAATCGCACACAGACACTCAGTCGCACAACTCAGTCGCACGACATGCCTAGTCGCACAACTCAGTCGCGCGATTGACTCAGACGCATGATCCAGTCGCACGACCCACTCAGTCGCACGGCTCAATCGCATGGATGACCCAGTCGCCCAATCTGCAGAATCGCGACTGTGGTCGGGAGGAGCAGCCCCCGAGCCGCTCTAAACACGGGTTTTACACCACAAGGACCTCCAGAAACACTCAACAAACATACCCAAGCATAAAACACAAGCAAGGAGACCTCACACGCACCCATACGACCTTGTGTGTTCGGGTTGAACCCGAACACCCGAAACCCTAGTTTGGACAGCCGTGAAAAGGCTCTAAAATGGACAACCAAAGACAACTACCTGCTAAAGAGGGGTAGTCTATGCTGTAGACGGTGACAAGACGAAGAAAACGAGACCTCTCGGGTCGGATTTGGTGCTAAAATGGAGTTTTAGTGTGTGAAGAGGAGATGAAGATGAAGAAGATGGTGATAATGAAGATTAGGGCTGGAAAATGGGTATTTATACCCAGCCCAAGTTTCCAAAATTACAAGTTTAGTCCCTGCACTTAACCCCCGAGTTTTCCCAAATTTTGTTCGGTTGAAAAACGACTTCGTTAGGTGTTTTATTTTAATTGTAAAAGTTCATTTAATGTTGTCATGACTTAAGAAATGGTTATATTAAAACATTTATTATATTTATAAAATGATATACTTAACGTTTTCAAAAATAAAAGTTTTAAAGGTCTTTTTAAGGTTCACACACGGTTTTTTTACGAATGCACACACAACGATAATATTGCACACATGATATCCACATAAAGAGTCAAATAATGATGAGGAATGACCAAATATAGAAAAGATGACGGACAAACACGTCAATTGACGGACCTTAAAGTGACGGATGTCACAGTATCCCCCAGTTGAGAGAATTTCGTCCCGAAATTCAGCTGGAGTTAGGTCCAAGAGTGTCATCCTCGAAAAGATGTGGATATTTGAGTTTCATCTGATCTTCACGTTCCCATGTAAACTCTGGCCCTCGTTTTGAATTCCACCTTACGCGAACAATAGGTATTCTACTGCGCTTCAGTTGCTTGACCTTTCGATCCATGATCTCAATGGGTTCTTCAACAAAATGAAGCTTGTCGTCAATCTTGATTTCCTCGATTGGCACGTGAAGGGATTCATCGGCCAAACATTTCTTGAGGTTTGACACGTGAAAAGTATCGTGCACACTGCTAAGCTCTTGTGGCAACCTTAACCGGTAAGCCACTGGACCGATCCTTTCAGTGATCTCAAATGGTCCAACGTATCTTGGGGCTAACTTCCCTTTCTTTCCGAATCGAACGACTCCTTTCCAAGGGGAAACTTTGAGTAACACACGATCCCCAACATTGAATTCTAGAGGCTTCCGACGATTGTCGGCATAGCTCTTTTGACGATCTCGCGCGGCTTTGAGTCGATCCTTGATTTGGAAAATCTTGTCTGTTGTCTCTTGGATGATCTCTGGGCCTGTCAGTTGACTCTCACCAATTTCGGCCCAACAAACGGGAGATCTGCATTTTCTTCCATACAACGCTTCAAATGGAGCACATCCAATGCTTGTATGGTAGCTATTGTTGTAGGAGAACTCAATCAACGGTAAGTGAGCATCCCAGCTACCTCCAAAATCGATTACACATGCTCTCAACATGTCTTCTAGCGTCTGTATAGTGCGTTCACTTTGGCCATCTGTTTGAGGGTGATAGGCTGTACTCATGTCTAACCGAGTGCCCATCGCTTTCTGTAGCGTCTGCCAAAAACGTGAAGTGAATCTGCTGTCTCGGTCGGATATGATTGACACCGGCACCCCGTGCCGTGTCACGACCTCTTTGATGTACAATCTCGCCAACTTATCCATCTTGTAATCTTCTCGGATAGGCAAGAAATGTGCTGATTTCGTCATTCGATCAATAATGACCCATATCGAGTCATGACCGCTGTTTGTTCTAGGGAGTTTGGTGATGAAATCCATAGCTATGTTCTCCCATTTCCACTCGGGAATTTCAGGTTGCTGTAATAATCCCGATGGCTTTTGATGTTCAGCTTTGACTTTCGAACACGTCAAACATCGACTGACGTATAAGGCAATGTCTTTCTTCATGCCTGGCCACCAGTATAGATCCTTGAGATCATGATACATCTTGTCTGCACCAGGATGAATTGAATAACGCGTCTTGTGGGCTTCATCCATGACTAAGGTTCGAACACCTCCCCATTTGGGTACCCATATGCGATCCATGAAGTACTGAATACCGTCATCCTTGCGAATCATCTGTTTATCCAACCCCCGGAACTCTTCTCCCGCAAGGTTTTCTTCTTTCAATGCCTCACTCTGTGCAATTTGAATCTGAGCTTTTAAGTTGGTTTGTATGGTCAATCCCAACGCTCGTGCACGTAGTGGTTTCACACGTTCTTTACGGCTTAAGGCATCAGCCACCACGTTAGCTTTCCCCGGATGATACCGGATTTCGCAATCATAGTCGCTAAGAAGCTCTACCCAACGTCGTTGGCGCATGTTGAGTTCCTTCTGATCCAGAATATGTTGAAGGCTCTTATGATCGGTGAAAATGACGCATTTGGTGCCATACAAATAATGCCTCCAAATTTTGAGTGCAAATACTACAGCGCCCAACTCAAGATCATGAGTGGTGTAGTTCTTTTCGTGCACTTTAAGTTGTCGCGAAGCGTAGGCAATCACCTTGTCCTTTTGCATCAGTACACATCCCAATCCTTGATGTGACGCATCGCAGTAGACCACAAAATCATCTGTTCCGTCTGGGAGAGACAGTATCGGCGCGTTGCACAACTTCTCTTTCAACGTTTGGAACGCTTGCTCTTGTGCAAATCCCCAGTCAAACTTCTTGTCTTTCTGAGTGAGCAGGGTTAACGGCTGCGCGATCTTTGAGAAATTCGCGATGAAGCGACGATAATAACCGGCCAATCCTAAGAATTGCCGTATTTCTGATGGTGTCTGGGGCGTATCCCACTTCTTCACCGCTTCGATTTTGCCGGGATCTACGTGAATCCCGTCCTCGTTAACCACATGACCCAAAAACTTTACTTCTCGCAGCCAAAACTCACACTTTGAGAACTTGGCGAAAAGTTTCTCTTCGCGTAGCAGCTCCAGAATAGCCCGAAGATGTTCTACATGATCCTCTTTTGATCGGGAATAGATAAGTATATCGTCTATGAACACGATCACGAACTTATCCAAGTAAGGTTTGCACACCCGATTCATTAGATCCATGAACACAGCTGGTGCGTTGGTCAACCCGAACGGCATGACCAAGAACTCATAGTGCCCATAACGAGTTCTGAACGCAGTCTTCGGTATGTCGTCCTCAAAAACCCTTAGCTGATGATAACCAGAACGAAGATCAATCTTTGAAAAATACGAAGCTCCTTGCAGCTGATCAAATAAATCGTCGATTCTGGGGAGAGGATATCGGTTCTTCACCGTTAACTTGTTCAGTTCACGGTAATCGATGCACATACGGAACGATCCATCCTTCTTCTTGACAAATAGTACCGGCGCTCCCCACGGTGAATGACTCGGTCGAATAAAGCCTTTCTCCAGTAGTTCCTGTAACTGACTAGACAACTCTTGCATCTCGGATGGCGCTAGTCGATATGGTGTTCTTCGCTACCGGTGTAGCTCCAGGAACCAACTCAATACGGAATTCCACCTGTCGTGGAGGAGGTAAACCAGACAAGTCATCTGGAAATACTTCTGGGTAATCCCGTACCACTGGAATATCCACCAGCTTCCTTTCCTCGTCTTTCTTTTCAACTACATGGGCCAGAAAAGCGTAGCACTGCTTTCGTAGACTCTGGCGTGCTTTCATGCAGGAAATCAACTTTAAGCTCTTACCCGGTCGTTCTCCCTGAACTTTGAGTACTTCCCCGTTTGGCATAGGGATACGTACTACTTTGTCTCGGCAAACAATCTCTGCTCCATTCTGCGACAACCAATCCATACCCACGATCACGTCGAAGCTCCCTAACTCGAAGGGTATCAAATCTATGTCAAATGTATGATCCTCCAGCGTCAACGAACACTTCCTAATAATCTCATCGGCCTGAGCAACCTTACCATTGGCCATTTCTACGGAGTAGCTAGTTTCTAGCCTACTAGGACTCAAATCAAGCAATTGCACAAACTCGGAAGAAATGAAACTATTATCTGCTCCAGTATCAAATAATATAGATGCGAAGTGATGATTGAGTAAGTGCGTACCCGTGACAACATTCGGGTCCTGACGAGCATCATTAGCTCCAATGACGAATGCACGTCCCCGAGCTGCATTCCCCTGAGTAGCCGGGCCTTGATTCCCAGCGATAGCCAACACCTGCTGCTGGTTGTTCCCCTGTTGACCCGGTGCCCGATTCAGCCTGGGGCACATGTTCCTGTAGTGATCGGGGCTCCCACACTCAAAGCAAGCCCTTGCATTCCCGGCGGGGTTAACCGCGTTGACGGGTGCTACAAGATTCGGTGCAGTTCTGCAATCTCTTGCCAAATGACCCGGGCGCTTACAGTTAGCGCACACCCGGCACTGCGTCCCTGGGGGATGATGATAATTGCACCTGTCACATTTGGGGTGCGGCCCCACATACTCTCTTCTGGCCTGAGACACGGCCACAAAATTCCTGGTCGGCTTAGACCTCTTCTCAAACCTTCCGGCACTCGACCGGCTCGATTCCCCAACATCCTTCCTCTTCTCGGCCCCTCGGCCCAAAACCCCTGTTCTAACCATCTCGTCAGTCAGAGCGCCAGCTTTCAGAATTGCGCTCTGAATAGTAGGAGGAGCGGCTGCTGTAACCATCGCTCTAATTTGAGGTGCAAGTCCCCAAATGTACCTTTCAATCCTCTTTGATTCCGGCGTGACTAGATGCGGAACCAATCTTGCCAGCTCATGAAAACGATCAGTATAAGCTGCATGCCCTGCCCCCACCATAGCATGATTCCAAAACTCATGCTCCAGTTTCTGCATCTCGTTGAGAGGGCAGTATTCCTCGGTGATTAGGGCTTTGAATTCATCCCATGACATCTGCATCGCAGACTCTCTTCCTCTTGCTTGAATCTGGGTGTTCCACCAGGTTAGGGCTTTACCCTGTAGAGAACAAGTAGCATACTTGATCCTCTGGCTGTCGAGGCACTCACTGATGTCGATCACTGCCTCCATCTTTTCCAACCACCTGGTTAGGGCTATCGCCCCACCTTTCCCATCGAATTCCCTTGGCTTACAAGCCACAAACTCCTTGTACGAGCATCCCCGACGAGCATTGACCACTCCAGTCTCGATACCGGCAGTACCACCATTCCCGGTTTCCTGGTTGCTCTCGTTTCCAGTCGGGTTTCCGTTTCCCGTTTCAGTTTCTATCCCACCTTGGGCTCCATCATCGTTGCCACCATCCCCGTGAGGGTGGTGTTGTTGAAGTGCGTCGCTCACTTGGGCCACGATAGTAGGAATCAGTGCGGCCAATTGCTGAGCGATCAGGGCTGCCATGTCGGCGTTCCCTGTTCCTTGACTGTTGCTGGCAGGAGCATCGTTTGTTCTTGGTGCTCTGCCTCTGCCTCGGCCTCTGCCCCTTGGGGCTTCACTCCCGCCACTACTGCTACGGGTGACTCTTCGAGGCGGCATGTTCTAATCATAAAAGAGGTAACATATAAACTTTAGTCACCATATGATACAAAAGTATTCCACTTATCAAGTTCCAATGTTCATGTTCCGGTCAGCCAGACCACCATGCAGCCCATTTCAAGCATATTCTCGGTATACCGGTGATGTTTATATATAGGGTTCCCCGCAGCGTTCCCACCACACCCACGATGTACCGAGAATGATGCCCGATCCGGTTACATGACATCCGACTTTCCTTTACATTATATCCATAACAATCCATCATAACAGTTGTAAGTCCATGCATACAATCACGTTTAGTCTAGCGGAGGTTGTCTATTTCCTCATCTTTCGAGGTTTCAGACATGTGCCTCCTCAGAGTTAATCTCAATGTCCGAGGTCAAGCGCAATAGCATGATCTGTGATGATCTCTTCGGGTTAATACCCGGATCTGATTAACTAACTCGGCGCGCAGAGGGAACGGAAGATCCAATAGAAGCATCCCCATAAAAGAGTGAGCACAAGGGCTCTCTCATAGGGTACAAAGATCACATAACATATAGATGAGCAAATCAAGCAGCGAGGAACACATACACGAGATATAATATGCATACAGAGTCCTAGCATGCAAATCTACATGAAGGTTCCTAGGTTATAGTCTAGGTCAAGCGTATTGCCTAATTCTCTATAACCAATGGCTCTGATACCAATCTGTCACACCCCCGCTAAAGCGGAAACACGGGGATGTAACGAGACCGGGATCGTCATAACACATGGTAAGCGATAGAGAGCAATATAAGTAAATGATGACATGCGTGTCATGACGACACCCGACAACAAGGGGACTTGTGTCGTGTTTAGTCAATGTCCACAACACATAGCCATAAGCAACATGATGATGATAACACATATACACATATGAAGAAAATGTAAATGTTAATTCCCACAACCCGGGAACAAGTTTCAAATGTTGATAATTGTTTACATGCGAATACATTGTTCAAAAAGATTGTTTATCAAAATGAGCTAAGTCCCAAAAATGCATCCTAGGGTCTCCACTAAGGCAGCACACCTAGATTCCTGGACTTGCATGATCACCTGAAAAGATATGCTTAAAACGGTCAACAAAATTGTTGGTGAGCTCGCAGGTTTATGTAATAAAAATGTAAGTGATGCTGTAATAGATAAGCGCGTCGGAATACCGTGAATACAGTTATTACACAAGTAAATATCACATGACATGAGCTTTGCAACCAAACCTAGCGACGTACACAAAGAAATTGTCGGCATATATTCACCCAAGGGCCCGTTCCTGGCCACTGATGGTACCAACTAGTATACCATCGAACGAGGGTGGGGGTGTCAACCCAGTAGTACTACCAATACCTAACCGTCGGTTCCCACACTGGAATTAAATAGTTGCAAAGATAGAACCACACAGCAGACCCAAGCATGTATCAAATAGTACTTGCAACACAGTATCACGTTGATTCCTTGTATGTAAAATGTATGTAAGTGGTACAGCATAAAAAATGTGTAAGCATACTTTTCCCCCAATTTGTAAATGATTGAAATAGTGTATAAATGTAAAAAGGGGCCACGAAACTCACTTGTTAAGTGGTAAGTATGTATGAGCGATGTATCCCAAATGTTGAATGCAAATAAACAGTCAAACACCTATTGACAGTTATTGTATAGCATTAATGATATGATATATGTATAAGCGCGCAATAATGATGGGTCGGTTCGGGTCGTATCGGATGGGTCACGTACAACACACACAGACTGACACACGTACTAGACCTTATGTAGATCCAAGTACAAGACATTGTTGCCACTAATGATGTTATTTAAGTAAAAGTATCGTTGTTAATCGAAAGAATATTGAATAAGTGTCAATAGTTATAAGTCAATTTAGTCGTTCATAAAGCGTTAGTTTAATTTGCTCAAAGTAGTTTCTGTGCCCTTTCTCGCGTTGACTCTAATATTTGTGGCCAAACAATGGCATTATTGTGTTAGTGTTACCTCGACACCACACGACATACTCACGCCACGCACAAGGGGTCAAACACAACAATTTCAGTCGCATAACAAGGTCAGACGCACGACTCAACCTCCATTCGTGCGAATCAACCCTCAATCGTGCGAATCAGCTTCATTCGTACGATTGAGCCTTCATTCGTATGATTGGCCTTCAGTCGTACCACACAACACCCAATCGCACGACTCAACTTCCATGCGCACGAATCAACCTTCAATCGTGCGAATTAGCTACTTTCGTACGACTGAACCTTCATTCGTGCGATTGGACCCCAGTCGTGCGAATCACATTCATTCGCACACATTCAGTCGGTCACCTGACTCAATCGCACACAAACACTCAATCGCATGACTCATTCGCATACACTCATTCGCACGCATGACTCAATCGCACACAGACACTCAGTCGCACAACTCAGTCGCACGACATGCCTAGTCGCACAACTCAGTCGCGCGATTGACTCAGACGCATGATCCAGTCGCACGACCCACTCAGTCGCACGGCTCAATCGCATGGATGACCCAGTCGCCCAATCTGCAGAATCGCGACTGTGGTCGGGAGGAGCAGCCCCCGAGCCGCTCTAAACACGGGTTTTACACCACAAGGACCTCCAGAAACACTCATCAACAAACATACCCAAGCATAAAACACAAGCAAGGAGACCTCACACGCACCCATACGACCTTGTGTGTTCGGGTTGAACCCGAACACCCGAAACCCTAGTTTGGACAGCCGTGAAAAGGCTCTAAAATGGACAACCAAAGACAACTACCTGCTAAAGAGGGGTAGTCTATGCTGTAGACGGTGACAAGACGAAGAAAACGAGACCTCTCGGGTCGGATTTGGTGCTAAAATGGAGTTTTAGTGTGTGAAGAGGAGATGAAGATGAAGAAGATGGTGATAATGAAGATTAGGGCTGGAAAATGGGTATTTATACCCAGCCCAAGTTTCCAAAATTACACGTTTAGTCCCTGCACTTAACCCCCGAGTTTTCCCAAATTTTGTTCGGTTGAAAAACGACTTCGTTAGGTGTTTTATTTTAATTGTAAAAGTTCATTTAATGTTGTCATGACTTAAGAAATGGTTATATTAAAACATTTATTATATTTATAAAATGATATACTTAACGTTTTCAAAAATAAAAGTTTTAAAGGTCTTTTTAAGGTTCACACACGGTTTTTAACGAATGCACACACAACGATAATATTGCACACATGATATCCACATAAAGAGTCAAATAATGATGAGGAATGACCAAATACAGAAAAGATGACGGACAAACACGTCAATTGACGGACCTTAAAGTGACGGATGTCACAGATGCAACCATGGAGACCATCACAGGGAAGAACCAGGTAATTATACCCTCTCCTACCGGTGATGATCAACCCTTGACCACCAAAGCTAGAAGAAACAGAGCTAAGGCAGCCAGAAAAACTGCCAAGAAAGTGGCTGAGTCTAAGCTGAAGATCAACCCGAAGCAAAAGGCTGTATTTATCTTAGCTGGATTCTAGGTGGTAGGAAACTATGATTTAGGAAAGGAGTGTAGTACCAGCACTCCTGTCCTACCAAAGGATCAGAAGTTAAAAGGAAAGATTGCTGATGAAGAGAATATGAACAAGAAACAACAATCCTCAAATTCCCAAAAGATTAACATTGCATGCATAATGTGTGGTATGCAAAACCACATGGCCAAAGATTGTTACTACAATCCTGCTAGCACACATTATGCAAATAATGTTAAAAAGGAAGGAGTCAGGGAAGGTTTCTCATTTGGACCATATCAAATGGTTCAAGTGATGAAAAAGGGAAAGCTTGTTTCCGAAGCAATGTTGCTTTCGGAAGAAGGTCCTTCTTCCGAAGGGAAAAAGGCTTCAGAAGCTAAAGCTATCAAGACTCAAAAGAATAAAAGAGTCCCCTCGAAACCATCCCAGAAGAAGACTACTTCGGAAGAAAAAGCGGTGAAGGCTTCTTCCGAAAAGGAAGAAGCTTCGGAAGAATGCCAAGCTGCAAAAGCTTCAACAAGCTCATCCTCCATGATCAACCAAGGGATGGAATGGAAGATCAAGGAAGATGCTGCAGCCCAAACCTTTTTTTCAAAGACATCCATTGAACCCCCATGCATAAATTTTGGTTTAATTATATCACTGTCATTGGAAGAACCCAAGACCAACAAGGCTTGGGTTTCCAATCAAAACTAATCATCTCATCTTATGTGCAGGGACATCCATATGACAAGAAGAACAATGTTTGGATTGTGGATAGTGGATGCTCCAGGCACATGACAAGGAACAGATCTCTCCTTCAATAATTTCAACATTATGATGGAGGTCCTGTCCAGTTTGGAGGTGAGGCCGGAGGATATATTTCTGGCAGAGGAAGTATATCCAACGGAAAATTAAAGGTTGACAAAGTTAACTTTGTCAAACAGCTTGAACACAACATGTTAAGTGTTTCTCGGTTCTATGATCAAAAGCATCACGTGCTCTTCACAGAACATGAGTGCATAATCCTCAAACCCGGGATGACAATTCCTCAGGAATTAGTGCTTCTTAGATCTCCCAAGAAAAGGGATATGTACAAGCTGGATATGAACAATGCTTTCCCAATAGGAGAAGTATCATGCTTTCTTTCCAAAGCTGATGGTGATGAGTCAACACTATGGCATAAACGAATGTGTCATGTAAATTTTAAGACAATGAATAAATTGGCTAAAAATAACTTGGTACATGGTTAGCCTAAAAAGGAATTTTTCTGCAAAGATAACTGTGTTGCATACCTGAAAGGGAAGCAACACAAGGCATCTCATAAATCCAAAGTTGTTAACTCCATCACCACTCCATTACACTTATTGCACATGGATCTATTTGGTCCCACAAGTATAATGAGCATTGGAAGAAAATCATATTGCCTTGTGATTATTGATGATTTTACTAGATTTACATGGGTATTCTTTTTAAGAACCAAAGATGAATCTGCTGAAACTTTAAAATCTTTTATTCTTAAAATAGAAAATCAAATTGATCACAAGGTTAAAATAATTAGAAGTGATCAAGGGACTGAGTTTAAGAACCATGTTCTTGACTCATTCTGTAACTCAAAAGGAATTGCCAGACAATATAGTGCCCCTAGAACTCCTTAACAAAGTGGTGTTGTTGAGAGGAGGAACAGGACACTTATTGAGGCTGCTCGGACTATGTTAGCTGATTCAAAGCTGCCTCTAACATTCTGGGCAGAGGCAGTCAGCACTGCATGCTATGTGCAAAACAGGGTCCTTATAGTTAAGCCACATGGAAAAACCCCTTATGAGCTATGGAACAAGAGGCCACCGTTCATTGCCTTTCTAAGATCCTTTGGCAGCAGGTGTACCATACTTAACACAAAAGACAATTTGGCAAAATTTGCTGAAAAGTCGGATGATGCTATCTTTGTTGGATATTCCTCTAACTTTAAAGCTTATAGAGTTTATAAATTAAAAATCAACAATTTGAGGAATCCTTCAACATTGTAGTTAATGAACACACTCCTTGTGTTAGGGAAAATGGCCTGATCATATCTTTAATTTAGAATTGTTTCCAAACTATTTTAAACCATCTTGTGAGAATGTTTTAGCTGGAACAGGTGCTCAAAGTGATTCTGATGATGATCAACTGTTTGAGCTTCCCAGACCTATTCCAAGCTCTCCAAGAGCTGTAACAAACCAAGTTCCCACTATTGGTAGACCTGATAGTATAACCATCTCAAGAGATAGTGGAGCTTCAACAAGTGGTTCACCTGTTGACTCTCAAACCTTTTCAGGTGACACTGCACAACACCAAGCTGATGGAAGCAACATCTTGAAGGAACATGCAACTGTTAATGCTGCTTCACAGCAAACAAATGATGATATTTCTCTTTCATTCAATCAGTCCTCATTGAATGAGTTTGAAACAGCAGCTGGACCAAGTGTTCAAGCTCCTGAGCAAAATATCTCCAATTTGGATTTATCTTTGCAACTGGAGGTAATTCTTAGACTTAGGATTCACAACACTCATCCAGCTGAGAACATCATAGGGAAGTCTCTGAAGGCGTGAGAACAAGAGGACAAACTCATAATGGGAATGTCTGCTTGTACTCATGCTTTTTATCCCAAATGGAACCCAAGAAGGTGGAAGATGCTTTGAAAGATAGTAGCTGGGTTGAATCAATGCAAGAGGAGCTGCTTCATTCAAAAGACAAAAGGTTTGGAACCTATGTCCGCTACCATCTCGTCAAGTACCTATAGGCACTAAATGGGTTTTCAGAAACAAGAGAGATGATAGAGGCTTGATTATCAAGAACAAAGCAAGACTGGTGGTTCAAGGATACACTCAAGAGTAGGGAATCGATTATACTGATGTCTTAGACTTGAGGCAGTTAGGATCTTCCTTGCTTATGCTGCATCCAAGAATTTCACTGTCTACCAGCTTGATGTCAAGTGTGCCTTTCTATATAGGGATATAGATAGGGAAGTCTATGTATGCCAACCTCCAGGATTTGAAGACCCACAACATCCTAACTATGTGTTCAAATTGGATAAAGCTCTATATGGGCTGCACCAAGCACCTAGGCTGTGGTATGAAACATTGTCTCAGTTTCTCCTGAAGAATGGATACACTAGAGGTACCATTAATAAGACTCTTTTCATAATCTGGGAAAGACATTTTGCTCATTCAAGTCTATGTTGATGACATCATATTTGGTTCCTCAAATGACCAAATGTGTAAAGACTTTGAGAGCATCATGAAGAAGAAGTTTGAGATGAGTTCTATGGGAAAAATGGACTTTTTCCTTGGAATTCACGTGAAGCAAATGAAGGAAGAGTTTTTCATCAGTCAATCTAAGTATGTCAATGACATCTTAGAAAGATTTGATATGAAAGATTGTAAGGCAGCAAAAACACCTATACCCAGAAACCACAATCTCTGCCCTGACTCTGAGGGGGAGGATACTGATCAACATCAATATAGAGCAATTATTGGTTCTCTGATGTATCTCACAGCAAGTAGACCTGATATCATGTTTGCAACTTGTATTTGTGCAAGATATCAGGCTGCTCCAAGGGTGTCTCATCTAGTTGCTGCCAAGAGAATCCTTAGATACCTTAAAGGAGCACCTAAACTAGGTCTTTGGTATCCAAGAAATAGTGATTTCAATCTCTATGGTTACTCTGTCAGTGATTATGGTGGCTGCAATATCAACAAGAAATCAACATCTGCTGGATGTTAATTTCTTGGTGGACGGATCATCTCATGGCAATGCAAGAAGCAATCCTGTGTCTCTACATCAACTGCTGAAGCTGAATACATTGGTGCCGCTAGTTGCTGTGCTCAGCTGTTGTGGATTCAGAACCAGATGATAGACTACGGATTCAACTTCATGAGCACTCCTATCCACATTGACAACAACAGTGCTATCTCCAGTACTGAAAATCCAGTGAAGCACTCCAAAACTAAACACATCGATATCAGGTATCATTTCATTAAATATATTCATGAGAAAAACCTTATCAAGCTAATCAAAGTTGATTCAAATGAACAATATGCTGTCTTGTTCACCAAAGCCTTTGATGAACAAAGATTCAAATATCTCATTACAGCTATTGGGATGATAAACCTTGATTAGTCTATCTCATTTGAAAATTTTTTAATGTGTAAAGTCTTATGTCAAATCAATCTAAGCCTTGTTACAAAAGGTCTTTCTCTAAAATTTTATGTAAGTATGAATTCTTCCGAAGAGGAATTAACCCTCGGAAGACACTTTCCATATCTTTCAAAGCAAATTCCTCCCAGGATAATTTTCTTCTCGGAAGAGTTGTTATGTCTCGGAAGAAGCGATTGATTTCATATCAAATCTACTTCCGAAGCTTGTAACACTCTCCATTCGGAATGCAACATATACTCTCGGAAGTAAAAACTTTACCTTCGGAAGTAAATTTGCCTTCGGAAGAACATTACCTTCGGAAATGCTTTATACTCGGAAGAAAGATTTTACTGTGTAACGGAAATCTTTTGGGCCCCACTCTGTAAAAAGTAAAGATTTTGTTAATGATGTCGGATTATTTAAATGGACTAACCTTACCGCCTCTGTCACATCATCCACTGAAACATCCCATCATCTTATCCAAACCCCCTTTAAACCATCATTCCACCCGTTTAAATACCTCCGGCTAATCACTTTCATCCTTTTTACCAAAAATTACTGCCCTAAAAGCTTTCTTTATCTTCAATTTACCCAATTCCAAACTATCTTCCTGCAACTTTCTCAAATGGCACTAAACCCTCAGCACCACCAAGTCGCACTCCTTGATTCTTCAAGGGATGCCGACTTCTCAGATATCATCTCCTTTCTAACCCAATCTTCTTACTACACTGCCCTGACTGTTAACCCCACGATTTACTCAAATCATATGTCTGAATTTTGGGCAAACGCTCAGATTGAAACCCTAAATGGGGTTCGTGTCATAAGATCGAGCATCTGTGGCCAGGAGTTGGTCATTTCTGAACAAATCATCAGGGAGCATCTAGAGCTTCATGATGAGGCGCTCCTATAGAATTCCCCAAAGCAGATTTGGACAACACTTATATCCAAATGGGATATGGTGGAGATGTTAGCTGGTCAACCATTTACAAGTTCAACTTCTCTTACAACTGGAAGTTCCTACTGCATGTAGTTCTTCACTGCTTGTCCAACAAATCTGGGGGATGGGATCAAATCCCATATGAACTTGGGTGCCTAGTTCATGGTTTGGTGAGAAGCCTCCGCTTCAACTACTCAAAATTTGTGCTGTCCAATCTCATGGGAAACCTTCAACGGGACATATTCTTCATGTATCCCAGGTTTCTCCAGCACATAATCAATTGTGAGCTGGACTAGAGCAAGCTTGTCTGTGCAGCTGCTCTGATTGTTCCTCAAATGAGGCCGACCATCTTCAAAACTTTATAGAAAGTGTCCACCAACTTCACCGGAAGAGATACTGCACTTCTTCCGGGTATGATTGAGCCAACGGCTCCTGGTGACATCCCTGTTAACCCCACAGGTGATGAACCCACACCAACAACTACCCTCACATTGCTAAATCTACCTTCTCCCCTCATTACCATCACTTATCAAAGACGCCCCAAACGAACCCTTGTTTAATCTTCTCTGATTGAACAAGCTCCTCCTGTTCTACCCAAAAAGGCCAGAGTGGAACAATGGGCTCCCACTCAACCTGAGTTCCAACCATCCTTCACAATTGACCTCAATATGGGTCTTGAGTCTCCTCGGTCTCAGACCCATGAGCCCGGAACCCAAGCTAAAAACCCTCAGGGAGAGTCGTTATACTCCTCTGAGTAGCCAAAAAGGGACAACCCCATCACAGGCTCAATGCCTTTAGACATTGATCAAAGTCCCAGGTCACTAGGTTTTACTTCCATATCCTTTACTGACCTACTAATCGGAGCTGATGAAGAGATTATGTCTCTTCAGGGCAATGAAGTTGATCCACAACACCCTCTCAAGGATCAACAGAGCCCAGAGAGATCTCTTATATCTAGCCCCCATCAGCAAGCCTTTACTGAGGTGAGTCCCACTGATGTGGAGGGGACTCATGTAGGTTCAGGTGCCACTACTGAAGGAGCCTCAATGGATCCTCAGGACAGTGGTAACATTACTGAGACTGAATCTACGACAACCATGCCCTTTGATGACTCTGAAAGAGACATCATTGAGCAAGGGAAACCAGGGCGCCAAGAAACCACATCTGGTGGTGAGGATGAACATACAAGGTATGTTACCTCATCTTCCTGTGATTCTTCAAAAGAAGATGAGGGAAGACTGCAAGTCACCATTGAAGACTTACTTTCTAAAGTCTCAAATCTTGAATCTAAGGTTAGGACTTTAGAGGATAGGTTTGCCACTCAGCAACTTGAGATTGAAAATCTCAAGGCCAAACTAGCTGAGAAACAGATTGAGAGGTCTGTTAGGCACGTACCAATTCAGGTCTCTTTGACCTCTTCCTCTAGCTCATCAAGCTCTCAAGATGATGCTACCAAAAAGGGGGAGAGTGTTCAGGGACAAAGCCAAAGACAAGAGGAGCCACAAAGTCAAGCTTTCACTTCCCTAAGCTCAAAATACCCTATGCAACAAGCTTCAGTTTTTCTTGAGCCTCCTCTAGTTGTAATTCAAATGGATCAAAGGATGCTCCAAGATCTCAGTAGGTTCTTTAACAAGTTCCTGTTGGAATCTCTTATTGAACAGCCAAGTCCTGATCTATCTGTGATCTACTTCGGAGCTCAAGAGCTTCAGAGGTTAAATGCACCTTCTACCACTATTGAGGAAGTTGGTCAACCTAAGGTCCAAGTGGAACCTAAGATTAACTTCGAAGGGGAAACAAGGACTGGTGGCCCAGCAACTGAGACAGTTGGGATAGATAGTGCATTCTCACAGACTTCCGAAGCACAAGTCAAAGCCTCGGAAGAACAATTTCAATCTTTCGAAGCTGAGATTGCAGCTGTGGAAGGACTATTCTCCTTATCCGATGATCTAATAGTCACATATGCAATCCTAGAACTTGCATGTGAGGTTAATAGGGAGGATTTTCTCACCCAACCCCTAGCTCAAACATCAGCATTAACTCCAGCTTCCATTTCTACTACTCAACCTGAACCTTCCATCCAAGAACCCCCAAAGTCTAGCACTTCCGAAGACATCAAAGGAAAGAGGAAGATGACTAAGGAAGAGCTTCAGGAGGAAGAAAGGTTAGAAAAACTCAAAAGAAAAGGTAGACATCCAACTGGAAAACTGCTAGCTGCCAGTAGCAAAGCAGCTGCAGCCAACCAGGAGGCAATCAACAATAGAAGAAGAGTAGAAATCATTGATAGACTTGTCAGTCTAGGAGATGCGAGTGAAGAGGTACTTCTGCTACCACTAGAGGAGTTAGTTGAGCTGGAAAAGGCAATTTTGTTGCAAAAACATCAAAGAGAAGAGGCAGCAAGGTTGGCCTTAGAGGAAGAAAGAGAGAGGAAAGAAAGAGAAGCTGATCAACAGCTTAGGAGGGAAAGGATAACTTTCCTAACCTCCAGAGGTTTCTCTCTAGAAGAATTATCTCCACACAACAATGATACTATCTTATGGCTCTTCAACAAAGAGCAAGATCAAATGGAGAAAGAGAGAAAGAGAGCTGCCAAGGAAAAGCTGATGCTGAAGAGGAAGAAGGAAGAAGAAGCAGGACTAGCTGCTGCCAAGAACATAGGTGAGAAGGCCTGGATGAAGAACTATCTCCGGGCTCATGCCTTCTTTGGCAGGCAGGTGGGTCCTATGTCTGAAAAGACCCTCCAGTGACATGTCAGTGACATAAAGGCTGACATTCGCTCGGGGAAGAGGAAGGAGATGTACAGAAGGGGACAGGGGATGATCTTCAAATCAACTACTCAAGCCAACCTCAAACCCAACTACAACCTGAACCAATTCCCTTTCCATTCTTCATCAAAACTAAACCAACCACTGAACCATATACCCCTGAACCTACACCATCACCCTTACGAACCTCTTCACCTCAACCACCTAAACTACCCATCCTCCAACCCAAAACACTAGCCAGAACCCAAACATCTCAACCTACCCAACAACCTCTCAAACCATCCCCTCAGCCTTCTAAATATCTCCCCTTAGAGGAGTTCAAGGCAATTAAGACAAAGCTCATCAATTGCACAACCCTAAGCGACATCTCCTGTGAGGAGGATTCAGTCAAATTGATTTATGTTGATGGATCCTCATGTTCCCTCACTAGGAAGAAAAGAAGCTAAGGAGAAGGCTGGTGACTCTGCTGGATACCAAGAAAGGTGACCGGGTGCCAAGACAACCTCTTGTGCCTAGGAAGAAGATCATCCAATGGAGGTTTGAAGACTCTTCTCATAACTTTGTTGTTGAAAGAGAGAATGGAGAGCTCAACAGGCTAAGTGCCTCATCTCTGCTACACTTAAGCAGATTTGATATTGCTAAGTTAGCAGAGAAGCCATTCTCCAACCCCTCAAACTCTGATGTAGCTGCTCATATCAGAAATCATCTAGGCAGTCTTCATATGGCCGAGCTAACTGCTAGGACCAAGGTTGAAAAAGAGTTGAAACTGAGAGAGGAGGAGAAAAGGAAGGGATCAAAAACCAAAGGCGAAGCCTTTCTACAAATGGTTGAAGGTCCTGAACTTGAGTCCATAGTTAGATGAGAGTATGACTATAACTCCCGTCAAATAACTCTTTTCAGGGGTGCGCAATAGAGGGTACATGTCATTCAGAGTGATAGACTGGATCTCCTATCCACTAATGACTTGTACAAGCTTCTTAGCACCACTTTAGGGAAGAACAAGGAAACAGACAAATATCTTCTGCCCCTGGTCTTGAAAGCTTTGAGAAGCAGAAACAAGTGAGGTTTTGGTAGCATCAGCCTAGGGGGAGTTTGTTGGATCTAGAAAGGCTGGTGCAACCAAAACCAAACCACTTAGACTATTTTGGTACAACTAATAAAGGACTTCCGAAGCTAAGTGTGGAACTTCCGAAGGAAAAAGGAGATCTTCCGAAGACAAAGTGTAAAACTAACTTCCAAAGACAAATATTTACTTCCGAAGATCATGACTTAAAGTGAAAGATCAGAAGTCAACTTCCGAAGTATGAAAGAAGTCCTCAAGCCTCGGAAGTACAGAAGCCTCTTCCGAAGTATAAGTGGCTTTGGAAGAACTTGTTCTTCCGAAGCCAACTTACCTTCGGAAGACACTACTATTATCCAGTGGACATAAGTATGGTCTCCCTGACACTCCGCTGCAGACCTCTGAGATACTGCATGGCGTTTTCTCAAAAGCCATGTAGTTGACCATACTTTATTCCGCTGTTTACCTTTTTAAGCTAGTACAGTTGCCAACTTTAGTTGGTGACAAAAGGTAAGTCATGGACATGTCATGACTACCATATCTTAGATAATAGTTTATCTAAGATACCTTAAATTTAGCATTCTAGTATATGCTTTAGTCTTAGGTTTCCAGCTGGTATCAAAGTATATCCGACTGTAGGATCTAGTATATATATAGTTTCTCATTGTAACTCATGTTTCATGCTTGTAAGAGTCTTGTAATACTTTGAGTTGAGAAGTAATATATACAAGTGTCTTGAAAATTATTTCTGTGTGTTCTTTGCTACTTATTATATTATTATCAACTCTTATAAGAGATTCTACTTCATTTGATTTGAGTGTTATATAAGTGAGTTTGAGAGAAATTCAAAGTGTTTAAGTGACAAACCTGATCCTGCATCATCCTTTGTCTGTCAGCAGACTTTTTCAGACTCTTTCGGATGATAGCTCTTGACTTTGCAGCATCTTCCCTCATCTTTCTTTTTGTTGCCTTTTGTTCTTTGAGCACTTGAAGTTCAAGCTGTTTGAGATACTCAAACTCAATGTACTCAAAGGACAAGGGAAGAAGTGCAGATGCCTGGTAGAGACCTGTGGCACTCAGGTAGTTGATCATGTTTTGCCTATCTGTTTCCTTGTCTACCTGAGGTTCTTGTGTAGCAGCCACATCTTCTTGCAGGACTTTCCTGAACTGGGGAGAGAGTTGGAGCATGTTTGTATAATCTTTTGTCTCTTCTTTTCTTTGAATTGGAGAAGTAATCTTACATCCTCTTTTTCCTTCATCTCTCTTGACACTTCCATGCCAGCCAGTTTATTTAGTTGCTCTAAGGGGAGAGATATAATCTTATCTATGTCATAGTTCCTGGTCTGCAGGTAAGTAATCCTGACTGCCCTCAACTCATCTTCTTGAGTGTTTGGTCTGGGGGCAGCCCTGATTGCAGCTTGCATAAAGCCTGAAGACCCAGAGGAACTTTCTCCCCTTAGCTTCCTCTTCCTCTCTCTCTCCTCATCCTCAATCTCCTCAGGAGTCAAAATCCTTTTCCCTTTGTCACCCACAGACCTTTGTGACTCAGGGTGGGTAGAGGTTTGGTCTTCATTGCTTGGTGTAGCATCCAAGCTCTGGCTAGAGAGAGGTTGTGAGACACCTTCACCAACAGGTGTTTCACCGAGGGAATGAATTTCTGAAGCAGTTGTTGGTGTGACAGGGCTCTCAGGCTCTATCATTGTGCCTTCAGCCAAGGTTTTCCCTTTGAAGCTAATCTCAGGGTCTACCTCAGCATCCAGTTGACCAATGACATTACCTGATTGCCTTTGTCTCCTTCTAAGGCTGAACTCTTCAGTAATTCTGTCTTGAATCCTGAGTGCTAACCTGTCAGCTTGTCTTGATTTGCTTGGGTTGACAAGTGGCATGTTGATCAGGTCAAGACCTTCATAGTAGTCCAAAGTCTGAAAATTGAACACTTCTTGCTGCCCTTGAACTCTGTGAAGAATGATGGCTCTTCTATCAGCATCATACCTCCACCCAATAATGTAGTTTTAAGTTCCTTGAGGTGGAGATGACACAGCCCTTGGAATGCCTTCCTCAAAGAGACTCTTAATGACAGAGTCTATTATGTCCACATTAATGTGAACTTGAGGAAGTTGCTGAGTATGCACAGTTGCATGTGAGGATGGTGAATCCTTAATGTCCATACTCCCTGAAGAACTCCCAGGTTTTGTGACTGTAATGACTTTCTCCCCCTTTTTGGTAGCATCACCCTCTTGCATAGGTGAGCTAGAGGTTAGGTCAATCACATTCACAGGTTCTTGTGTTCCTGGTTGAGCTCTTCTTAAAAGTCTCCCAGCTAGTTTTTCCCTGAGATAACATATCTCAAGTTGCTAATCATTGACCCTATTATGCAGGGTAGTCACCAGAGATTCAAGGTGACTTACCTTAGAGACTAAATAGGAGCATGTTTTTAACAGTTTTTGCACCTTTAGCCTCAGATACCCCTCTTCTTCATCAGAAGAATCATTGAGGGATGAGATGATTGGACCAAAGTCCTCTCTCTCACCACCAGCCTCAGGTTCTTGGCTACTGGATTTTCTCTGCACATTGACATCCTTAGTTAAGGTATCAATGGGCTGAGTTGCCGTGGTTGAGGTCTTAATGATGTAATCACTTGTAGAAGTGAGAGCCTCTTCCATATGAATATCCTGAATAGGTTTAGAAGTATCCACCTCAGTTATGGGTGATTGATGTGGGCTAGACAAAGAAGACTCAGGAGTACTCATCTCTCTTTGAGTAGGGGAAGAGTAGAGAGACTCATGGTACCCACTGAAACCTAAGTATTCATCAGTATAGAATGAGAGGTTGGGGATGGGTTGATTTAAGTCTAATGGATGGGGATGGTAACTGTCCCCTGAAAGTTGTTCACTTGAGTGTTGAGACTCAGAGTGAAGGCTTAAGGCAGTTGGGCTTGTGAGCTCATCAGGGTGAGCATGAGAAACCTTAGCCCTAATTGTTGAAGAGATTGGAGTGGTTTGCTCCTCAGGGGAAGTGGGAGCTCCAGTGTCCACTTCCTCCTATATGGGTGAGTATATGGGGGCCTGCATAGACTCAATAGCTTGAGCAGGGGTTCGTTTGGATTTTCTTTGGTAGGTGAGGGTGACTTGGGGCCTTTTTGGTGGTTGAGAGGTTGAAGGTGTGGGTTCAACACTAGCTTGTGTTGCTAGGTTGTCACCTTGAGCAATGAGCTCTAACATTTTTGGGACTAGGGCTGTTTCTACCCCTGAGAAGCCTACAATTGGCTTCTTCATAATTTTAAAGATGCCGGGCTTCATCTGTCCCAATTTAAGAATATTATCTGTTTCCCTCAACTGTGAGCCCAGTTCACAGTTGAGAATGTGTTGAACATATTTAGGAAACATATAATACTCTAAGGAGTCCAAGTTAGCAAGCAAATTTGTATAAACAAATTGAGAGTACATGAACTTAACCCCTTGAACCATTCCATGTACTATGAAGGAGAGATCCTCAGGAATCTGGTCCCACCCTCCATGCTTGTTTGACAAGTTGTGGATAACCACATGAAGCAGGTATTTCCACTGGGATGAGACCTTCCCTTTCCTGAAGTTCTTTACAGAGAAATCTCCCTCATAGTCCATCTGCTCAAAGGAATGATTTACAGCTTCCTTTGGGAAAGACAACTCACCTTCTTCATCATCCAGCTGCAAATGAGTGTTTATGATGGCTGGAGTGATGAAGATTGTCCTCCCTTGCACTGTGGCAGACAGTGCCTTCTCCCCATCCATAATGACCTCTTGGCAGGTCTTCCAAAATTCAAACAAATGATCATCATAGAGAGTAGGATCAATGGTTAGGGAGGTGGAGTAGTTTGATAGAGCTAAGAAACGGCAAATCTCTGAGAAACTTTCATTTTCTCAGAGCTTAACAGAGCAACTTGGTTATGTTGCCTGTGAAGTTGCATGGAGAAATATGGGTTGTTTCGGAGGTTTAGGTTGGCCATTTTAGAAGCTTAAGGATGAAGAAAGATGAAGAACAAAAGGCGGTTTGGGAGAATTTAGGTTTAAGGAATAGTGTAATTGAAAAAGATAGTGAAAGAGAGGGGGGAACAGTTTGGCATTTATGTGAAAAGGATTTGAGAAAAAGTTAATGAAAGAGGATAAACTTTGAAATCCGGATGTCGGTCCCACCTCTGAAAAGTAGTTTACTTTTGCCCATAAAGTAGTTTTCTTGGAAGTCGAGACATCTTCCGAAGGTCATTTGCTTCGGAAGACCAGAAGAAAAAGCTTCCGAAGGAAAATTTGCTTCGGAAGAGATTTCAAAGGTTTTTGAGAATTTTGATTGGAAGAGATTTCAAAAAGGTTTTTATTCTAAGAAGAATAAATACTTCCGAAGGTAAATTGCTTTCGGGAGAAACTTGTTCTTTGAAAACATACAAAGTACTTAAGTTGATTTTAAGCTTCGGAAGATATTTCAGAAATTTCTTCTGAAGGTAAAATCACTGAAGCAATTATTTGTTTACTAAGACATAAACTTCTTCCGAAGGTAATTTTGGATCTTCCGAAGAGATCAAGATTTTCAAAAATATAAGAAAAGTCTTTCGAAAAGATTTTCTTCCAAAGAAAACAAGGGCTTATGAATGTAATATAATAGACAACTTAGGACACACAGGTTTTAGAAATAAAAATGATTAAGTTTTAAGAAAAGCTATTCAAAGTTAATCATCGCAATAGCTGATACAAGATACTTAAATCTCTGCTCATCAAAAGCTTTGGTGAACAGATAAGCATATTGTTCATTTGTTTTAACTTTGACTAGTTTGATTAATCCCTTTTCAAAGTTATCTCTAATCAAATGATACCTGATATTAATATTCTTTGTCCTTGAGTGCTGCACAGGATTCTCTGTGATGGAGATAGCACTATTGTTGTCTATGTGGATGGGAGTCTCTTTATAGTTAAATCCATAGTCCAGCATCTGATTTTGAATCCAAAGCACTTGAGCACAGCAACTTGCAGCAACAATGTATTTAGCCTCAGTAGTTGATACAGACACACAGGATTGTTTCTTGCATTGCCAAGAGACTACTCTTCCATCAAGAAATTGACATCCCCCTAATGTAGACTTTGCAGTCATGTTGCAACCACCATAGTCACTATCTGTATAAGCATACAGATTAAAGTCAGAATTCTTTGAATACCAAAGGCCAAGTGATGGAGCACCTTTGAGATATCTTAAAATTCTTTTGACAGTGACCAGGTGTGACATCCTGGGGTTGGCTTGATATCTTGCACAAATGCATGTAGCAAACATGATATTTGGCCTGCTAGCTGTGAGGTACATAAGAGACCCAATCATTGCGCTATAGAGATGTTCATCAACACACTCCCCCTCAAGATCAGGTCCAATGGAGTGATTTTTGGCTATGGGTGTCTTAGCAACCTTACAATCAGTCATGTTAAACCTTTTAAGTATGTCCTGTACATACTTTGACTGACTTATGAAGATGCCATTGTCAACTTGCTTCACTTGAATTCCTAGAAAGAAATTGAGTTCCCCATGGCACTCATTTCAAACCTGTCCTTCATCAGCTTCTTAAAGTCTTTGCAGAGCTTTGGATTAGTTGACCCAAAGATAATGTCATCCACATATACTTGAACTAGCATTATGTCATTTCCTGTTCTTTTGATTAAGAGAGTTCCATATATAGTACCTCTTTTGTAGCCATGTTGACAGAGATACTGAGATAGAGTCTCATACCACTTTCTTGGTGCTTGGTGCAGCCCATATAGAGCTTTATCAAGCCTGCAGACATAATCAGGATGATCAGGATCTGCAAACCCAGGTGGTTGTCTGACATACACCTCTTCATCAATCACCCCATAAAGAAAAGCACACTTGACATCAAGTTGGTAGACCTTGAAATTGTTGGATGCAACAAAAGCTAGGAATATTCTAATAGCTTCAAGTCTTGCCACAGGAGCAAAAATATTTGTGTAGTCAATTCCTTCTTCTTGAGTATATCCTTGAACAACTAGTCTTGCCTTGTTTTTGATGACAAATCCTCTATCATCCTTCTTGTTCCTAAAAACCCATTTGGTTCCTTTGGTAGTCTTCCCTTGAGGGAGAGGACGTAGGTTCCAAACCTTTTGCATTTTAAATTGAAGCAGCTCCTCTTGCATAGCTTCAACCCAACTTCCATCCTTTAGAGCCTCATCAATTTTCTTTGGCTCTATCTGGGACAAGAAACAAGAGTGAAGACAAACATTTTCTTCATGGGTTTGTCCTCTTGTTCTCACCCCTGAATCAGCATCTCCAATGATGTTTGTGGTAGGATAAGACTTGTGGATCCTTAACTGAGTGATCACAACAAGTTGCTTAGACGGATCTAGATTTGAAAAATTTTGATCTGGAGAGAAGATTCACCCTCCACATCACCACACTTATCAAGATTGACTTGATCCAATGAGTGTGTGACATCATTGATGTTGTCTTCAATGCAGTGGTTATCAGCATCAAGAAATTCTTGATCACTTTCACCACCACCATTTTCTCTAACGTCTGAAGCTCCCTCTTCTGAGTTTTGTGCCTCTAAGCTGGAATTTGAAGGCACTCCAGAAGCATCAGCAGGATTTGTCATTGATGTGCTGGTAGAAGCTACATTTGCAGGAATACTTACCACTGGAGCTGAAGATGTGTAACCTGAAGGTCTTATGAGCTAAAATCTTGGGTCAGGATCACCTGTTGGTAATATATTTGTAGATCCTGAAACATTCTCACAAGATTTGTTAAAACAGTTGGTAACTAAATCAAGATCAAATAGCCAATCCGGACCAGAACCTTTCACATTGGGAGTGTGCTCATTGAAAGTCACATTGGCTGACTCCTCAACTACTCTAGTTTTGAAATTGTATACTCTATAAGCTTTAGCTTGAGAAGAGTATCCAATAAAGTGTCCATCATATGATTTCTCAGCAAACTTGGCAATTTGATCCTTGGTATTCAAGATGGTGCAAGGACATCCAAATGACCTGAGAAAACCAATGAAGGATTTTCTCTTGTGCCAAAGTTCATAAGGAGTCTTACCATGTGTCATAACCACTAAAACTTTGTTTTGCACATAGCAAGCAGTGTTCACTGCCTCTGCCCAGAAGGTGATGGGCAGTTTAGAGTCAGACAACATAGTTCTTGCAGCTTCAATTACTGTCTTGTTTCTCCTCTCAGCAACACCATTTTGCTGAGGAGTCCTGGGAGCACTATATTCTCTTGTAATACCTTTTTCATCACAAAATGTATCAAGGATTTGATTCTTGAATTCAGTTCCTTGATCACATCTTATGGTTTTGACATTGTGATCATATTGATTCTCAATCTTTAAGATGAAATTCTTCAGAATCTCAGGAGTCTCATCCTTAGTTCTAAGAAAGAAGACCTAAGTGAATATTGTAAAATCATCTATGATCACCAAACAATAAGAGGTCCTTCTTAGACTCTTTACACTGGTGGGGCCAAAGAGATCCATATGTAATAAGTGTAGGGGATTAATGATGGAGTTTCTTTCCTTTGGCTTGTGAGATACGTTGTGTTGCTTCCCTTTTAGGCATGCAACACAGTGGTCATCACTTGTAAACTCTTTCTTTAGATAGAAAGCACGAAACTTCTCTTGAGGGAGATGTTTCTTGCAAGTCCATCTTGTACATGTTCCCTTTCCTGGGGGCTCTGAGCAAGATGTGCTCATGAGGAATGACCACCCCGGCCTGAGAACAATGCACTCATGCTCAGTAAAGAGCATGTTATGACTCTGATCACAAAATTAGGATACACTCAGAAGATTGTACCCAAGCTCCTTGACATAGTTTACCTTCTCAATGCTGAGCTTACCATTTATGACCTTGCCCCTTCCAGTAATGTAACCTCCTGCATCTCCTCCAAAAGTAACTGGTCCTCCATTAATTCTTTCAAACTTTTGGAGTAGTGACCTATTGCCTGTCATATGCCTGGAACAGCCACTATCAATGATCCATACATTTCTGTTTGTCTTGAGCTGTCCCTACACAAAAGAGATGATTAGTTACATTTGGAAACCTAAGCCTCATTGGTCTTGGGCTCATCAAAGAAAGTTGAAGACAATGCGATAGTAATTGATCTTATAGTCATGCTAGAGGGACCATTGCTGATGTTGATGAAGAACTTTCAGCCGCTTGGTCTTTCTTTGACTTCCATACCACCTTTGGAAGCTTAGACTTGACCTTCAATACTTCAGAAGTTTTGTTGACTTCGGAAGTTTTGATGACTGGTCCTTCGGAAGATCTTGCTTTCACTGCAGCAGGCTTCAGTGCTTCGGAAGTATTCCTTTCTTCCGAGACCAAATTTTCTTCCAAAGGCAAGTTTCCACTTGTCTTCTTCTTCATTTTGGAGCTTCCGAAGGAAACAAATTTTCCTTCCGAAGCTTGCTTCTTCTTTTCCAAACTCTTAGAAGTTTCTTTCTTGGTCATGTGGAGAGTACTCCTTGGATTGTAGACATAATCCTTAGCAAGATGAGAGGTACTCCCACACATAACATAGTCCATTTTCTTCCTTCCAGGATTCTTCTTTGTGAACAAGGCTGAACTTTATCACTTTCCTTCTCCATCTTCACCTTTGCCGATGCTGTGGCAATTCTTGTGGGGTTAGAACTACCTTTGGAGCAGGATGGTTCAGGTTGTACAACAGCAATGCACAACTGATCAGCCTTCTTCTTGATGATGGGATGATTTGGACATGAACTAGAACTTTTGTTGATGGAGTTCAAGTTTGTGTCTTCAGCCTTTACTACTTCAAATCCTGTAGAGATGAAGACTTGTTTCTGTGCAAAATTGAAGGTAGCCTTGATCTCTTGAGCCTTTTTGTACTTTTTTTTGGCCTTCCTGATCAAGTTCTTTCTTCTTGACTTGGTCATCCCAACAGCTTTGCTCTCCTCAGAGGGATGGTGACCCTTCTTGGAATGCTCTTCTTCACTCTTCTCAGAGTCATTCTCCACCATCTTCTCTTCATCCTCTTCAGTCACAGGATCTACGAGGGGAAGCTCATCTTCACAAGTTCCACACCTAGGAGATCTTACAGACAAGATTGTGTGTGGAGGGCTATCTCACAAGATCCTAGTCCCTGCTTATTTTGATAACAAACTTTTGCATGCAAGGATGAGGATATTATGTTCTTGAAGGTCTCTTCTTCAAGAACACATTTTTCTGCCTTGGCTTTGCTGATCACAAGCTCAGCCTGGCATTCAGTTAATTTAGTAATGAGATCTTTGATCTGAGTCCTGTAGTTTGTATAGTTGAAATGGTTTTCTCTAAGTCCTCTATCTTTAGTTTATAATCATTTTCAGCTCTTTTAAAATTGGCTTTTAAAATATTTAAGGACTCAAGGTCAGATCTCATTTCTAAATTATAGGACCTGTATCTATTAACTTTAGCAATGCATTCAGGAGTACAAAGATGTTCCAATACCTTGGCTTTATCGTGGTCTGCCATGAGTGCTTAGTTTGGAGATGCATCTTTTACTTGAAAGCTCCAGTCAAAGCCTCCTTCTTCAACAACAACTGCAGCTTGCTGCTTTGGCTTCTCATTCTGGGGGGCTTTCTCAGTGTAGTTTGGTGTGGTTTGTGCTTGGCCACCATTTGTCCTTGGTGCCTTACACTCTCTTACAAAGTGTCCTATCTGGTTACAGTTGTAACACTTTACTTTGCTTTTGTCCAGCCCAAACTTTCCACTGGCTGCATTGCTTGGAAACTTTCTCCCTATCCTCTTGTAGAACTTCTTGGCTCTGTGAGCGAGAAGAGCCATCTGCTGGACTATCTCCATGTACTCCAGATAATCTGGATGGATACAGTCCAAATCTTCAAAAGTGAAGAGAAAGTTTCCTGAAGTTTCATCAGCAGAGACAAGGGCATGAGAAGAACTTGTCTCTTGGAAAAGACTTTCTTGAGTGTAGCTTTCCCTTGGAGTCTCTGGGAAGGTGATGAAAGGGCCCTTTTATGAGTTGTCAGGGAAGCATATAAGATGATGCTGTGGTTCAATGCTTTCCCTTTTAACCACATGGAGGGCTGAACTCAGTTGATTGCTGGAGTTACCAGATGAGTTTTGCATGTTCATCTCCATCTGGTAGCCACTAAGAATACCATACAACTCTGTGAGAGTAAGAGTCTTAAGGTTCTCAGTCCTCTTGATAACAACACAATAATGTGTCCATTGTCTAGGAAGAGAGGACATAAACTTCCTTACAATGTCCATGTTCTCAGAAGTTACTCCAACATCCATTAGAGTATCCACAATCTCAACATACCTGAAGTATTATTGAGTCATGGTTTCACCTGCCTTGAAGGTGAAGTTTTCAAACTGCTTCTTCAGGAGATCCTTCTTGTTCTCCTTTGCTTCAGTAGACCCCTCACACATCAGCGTCAGTGCCTCCCATAGTTGCTTAGCAGTTTTGCACTTCTTGAAGCCTCTGTAGATGGAGTTTGGAAGAGCAGTTTGAAGGGCTGTCATGGCTTTTTGATCAATCTCTATTCTCTTTCTATTCGCTTCAGAGTAATCAGCCACAGCCTTAGGAATCATACCACCACCCGTAGCAGAAGTGGTGCTTGGTATGTAAGGTCCTTCAACAACAGAGTCCCACATCTTGGAGTCTTGAGACTTGATGAAGCCTTCCATTGTTTGACACCAAGTATCAAAGTCTTCAGGAGTGATCAGTGGAGACTTTGTCATAGTTCCAGTTTCCATATCAGCTTTGGTAATAGCTGTCATTTGAGTTGTTAAGTATTTTGTGTGTGTGAGGGATCTTAATATGGTGAGATCTTAAATCAAGATCCTAAAAAGCTCTGATACCAAATGCAGGACCGGTGAAGGGTATGCACTTACAACACAACAACACAATGAGGAGAGTTGCTTAGAACACTTAACAGATCAAATAGGGAACTAGTTAACTTGTTAGTGAAAGATGCTAAGAACACAAGTAAAAATGAGTCAGAACAAGATTGCAAAATGATAGGATCAAATGTACCAATCTGTGATGATGTATGAACACAATTCAATGAAATACAAACAAAGTAATCAAATCAAGCAAGATATCAACAAAATTCATGGTTTTATTAATATCAAGCAAAGACAAATTACAAAGTATGTAAGCAGTTTCGTATTCAACTAGTTACCTACTACCTGTAAGTCTAAGCTATTTATAATGAAACAAAAAGGAACTAACAAATTACAAAACTAGTCCCTATACTATTACAAAGTATTAAAAAGACATCTAAAGACAACATGTTTATCTTTCTAGAGCACTAACAATACTCCCCCTAAGATTTACATGGTCTTCGGTCTACAAAATCTTCAATCTTGTCTTCTTTTTCTTTTCTTCATCTTCCATCTTCAGCTTTTATCTTCAACTCTTATCTTCATCACTCAAAGAAATCTTCTGGTTCTTCCTTGATCTTGAACATTGGCTTCTGTTTATACATCTCAAGTTCTTTCAAAGCATTTGAAATAGCAGACTTGAATTTGCTAGCAAGAATGCCTTGTCCTGGTTTTGCTTCATTTGTCTTAATCTCCATCTTGTTCATTCTTTCCAATGTATCTTTTGAAAGACATGAGATATCAATATTAGCATATAACTCAATAGGATTTTGACTTTCCTTTGAGTATACTTCTATTACTCCTTTCCTTGAAATTCTCATGAATTGAATGTCTTTTATATCTTTCTTAACAATGTTAGCATAATCAAGAGCTTTTCTCAATGATATTCTTTCCATTGCAGCATTCATCACATTGATGATAGAAATAAAATACTTCTTGTCTTGTTCTGCTATCTCTGGAGATACCTTTTCAAACTTTTGTACCGACAAAAATGATATATAGCTTGGATGTAATAGCTTCAGTTCAAAAACTCCAAATAATGTAATCATGTCCTCATCCCATCGTTCGAGATTTCGAACCAATTTAAGTTCAATTGTCTCAGTGTTATAAAACCAACTGAGAATTGACTTTGAATTTTGATTACCATCAATCACTTTTAGACTGGGAGTTGTGACTTTTTCAAAATAATTGTCACAAAATTCTATCATTGAATGTTCTTCTTTAGACTGTAATCCTTTGAGATTTTTTTATTATTCTTTAAGTAACAAAGTACTCTTTATCCTCTTGATCACATCTTGTTTTAAGAAAATTACTTGATCTATCCGATCCTCTTCTTAATAATTCTACCATCATCTTGCCACGTTTTGAATCAGATGGATTGATCAGAGTTAATCGGTTTAGCTCTTTCAAATCTTGCACTGGAAGTTTTATGATGCTAGAGTAAAAATGATATACATCACACACTGCATTTACTCTTTTTTTTTTCAAAAATGCATCTAGTACTTCATCATACTTCCATGCTATAATCTTTACTTGGTTTGTAAAATCAGGAGCAATCATAGCATTTAACAATTCAGCAACTGATTGTCCTCTTTGTAGTACATTTCTTACCAAGTCTCCAGTTGATCTTGAATTATCAAAAATTTGCCTTTGTTCAGAAGAGGCTTTGTATGCTTGCCTTTCAGGATCAGCAAACATTTCAATCAATTCTTTTCTGTTATCATGTGCAGCTGTCTTTCTTGCCATTTGTTTGATCTCTTGTGGCTTTAACATTCTTGTTCTTTTTGTAATTTCAAGATATTGAGGATTATCTGTATCAAGTATAATCATCTTCTTCAATTGTTTCTCTGTTTCTTGAAAACTTCTGACAAGATTCCTCTAGGATACAGATTGTAATCTTTTCAGTTTTCTCCACGGGTAATTCCTAGCTTGCAACCATGATCTTAAAGCTGGAATACTCATATCATCTGGATCAGGATGGTGCAGCTCAGAGCTTGATAGTTCTTCTACATTAATACTTTCTTTTGCTCTATTCCATTCACCATGCTCAATTACAATCTCATTTGGATCAACAGGTGCAACTGACTCTGCAGAAATGCATTTCTCATATTCATCATTTATTTGAGAAACAGTCAGTCCATCCAAAAATACTCGATTGTATTTCATTTTCACAAGATAGTTATATCTGTCTTCAAAATCTTGTGGAATTTTGTCTTGTTCTTGAGTTTGTTCTTGTGAAGAGAAATGTGATGCAAATTGAGCTTCATCCATATCTTCTTTATCCAAAACTTCATCATACCAATCATCATTATAGACTTCTTCAATCTCTTCTAATGCTTCAATCTGTTCTTGAACGTTTTGTTCTTCAATATTTTCTTCTGTTCTTTGCACTTTGGAAGATAATTTAGTTAGATTTGTATCTGCTACATCATCAATTTTTCTTTTGCCTTTGAGCAGCTCAAGATTTTCTTCAACACTCATCTCAACACTTATCACTTGATCTGGTGAGATAGGCTTTTGAGCTTCTTTTTCCTTCAGTAATTCATCTTTTAGTTTTTCATTTTCTTCTGCTAATTTCTTGAATTTCTCTTCAAGAATGTCATAATCCTTTATCATTACTTCAAAGTTTTGATGACATCTTCTTTATTTGGCATAACTCAACCATCTTTCATCTTTCAATGAATTTTCTTCATTCAACTTCAAATTTTCATCCTTAAGCCTTTGAATTTTCTTTTCAAGAGATATATTCATCTCTTTTAACCTTTCATTTTCAACTTTCAACTCTTCAGTTTCTTTCTCTTTAATCAAGTTTTCTTCTTTTAGTCTCTCCATATCATCAATATCTACTATCTCCTCCGTTTGTACTGACACATTGTGTGTAGTACTAACAGGAATTTCTTCTACTTCTTCATTCACATCAGCTTCAAATACTGGGTCATATAACATATCAGTCATGAAATCAAAATCAAAGGTTTGATTTTGTAAATCTCTTTCATGTACAACATCAGCATGAATATCATCATCATTGATTTCTTCAGCTAAGTTTTGAGGTTCATTTACATAATCATCCTCAATTCTTTCATCAGTTTCTTCTTGATGTGCTTCAGTTGCACCATCATTACTATTATCATCATCATTATTATCATCATCTTCATTGTTATCATCATTATCATCATCTGATGAGCTTTCAATAGCTTCATCCTCACTTTCTTCATCATCATCATCATCACTCATGTCATCTACAACATCCTTAATAAGATCATTTGGATCTATTGGTTCATCTTCAGATAAATGATAATGTTGTTGAGTGATATCTACTTCATCCATAGATACATTCCTGATATAATCAAATACTGGAATGTTTTGAGCACCAGTAATCATTGCCAGTCTTTTATACACAGCTTCTGACATATGCTCTAATTGCAGCTTATCTCCTGTAACTCCTTCAACATACAGATCTGGATTCTCTTCATTAATAAGCAATAGGAGAAATCTTGGATACATCAAGTATTTATTTCTCTTTCCTCTTTCAAGATTAAATATGAATCCATTCATTATCCACTTAGACATGTTGAATCTTTTGTTTGTGGCTAAACAAATAATAGGAGATGCAATGTCTACTGGGAATGAATCCCAACCAGCACTTCGTTTTGACATGCAATGTTGAAATATATAACACAACAGTTTCCAGTGTTTATATACTCGTGCTCTGAAGAATTGCTTCTTAGGGAAGTGATCAGGATGACCCATTTGTAGAAATACATCTCTACATTCATTGAAGGTATACTCTGATAAGTCTTCTGGGTCATTTTCACCAAGTTTTAGAGCTATTCTAATTGCTTGCTCAGAAACGTCAAGCATTCTATCTGATGTAATAAAGGCTCTTAGAACTTTATTCCCTTCTTCATTTCTTTCTACTTCTGCAGTTCTCTAAAATCTTTTGATCAATCTTCCATTAATCATTGGTCTTGCACACATAGAATAGACATATTTTGATCTAAGCAGAAAACGAATAATCTCTTCATAACCAATGGCTTCTCTGTATTCATCATCTAAGTATGCAGCAACATCATGTTTTGCCTCAAACTTCAATTCTGGCATCTGAAAAACATAGAGAAAATAATATGAGAACATTGAGATTTTGATTAGTGAGTTTCATTTTTACATATGAATTGGCAATTTTGACTTATAACTTTAAATTCAATTTTTGACTTATGATTTTAATTTGTGAAACATTAAAATTTATTCATTTTGAATTTATTATCAGACATTTGAATTCTGATTTATTTACTTTTTGTTAAATTTTTTTTTTATTTTTATTCAAAATTTAAATCCGCTGTTCATCTTCTTCTTCTTCCATCGATGAACAAACTGATCGAACTATTATCAATATCATTTACACTTTCAGTTGATGAAAATTATATCAAATTACTCGCAATGATACTTATCAACAATCCAGAGTCAGTTTTAGATATGATTAAGATTTGATTAGTTAAACATTGAAGGATATGTTGTTCGAACGCCCAAATAGCAGTCAAACACCTATACCTATCATCATGATTTAATCAAAATTTACTGATTTGAATCACAAACTTATGTTTATAGATCCATATAATATCTACAATCAACAAGATTTGTTGCAATCACTGAGAATCTGAGAGTTTGATGATGACTAATAGTCGACAGTTCAGGGATTTGTCTTTGAAAAAATTTGAGTGTGAATGAGAAACAAGTGTAAGTGTTCAATTAATATTAAGTGAAATTTTAGACGCATGAGCGCTGTTTGTGCGTATGAAACCCTAAAATTCACAAACTTTTGAGACGCATGAGCACTGTTTATGCGTTTTGACTCAGACGCATGAGAACTATTCAGAAGCATAAGCACTGTTTAGGCGCTTTTGCACTGTTCAGTCGCATGGAGTTCCTGAAACATCTAACACTTGTAACTTTGAAACTTTTCAACTATGTAAACGCATGAGACATTTCAAACGTCTAACACTTGTAACTTTGAAACTTTTCAACTATGTAGACACATGAGACATTTCAAACGTCTAACACCTGGTTAAAGTCAGACTCATTCACTGTTAGGCGCATGGGTTTATGAAAAACGCCCAACACTTGATTAAACTCATGGACTTAGTACAACTATTTAGGCGCATGGGAATGTGAAAAACGCCCAAACACTTGTATAATTCCATGGACCTATTACAACTGTTTAGACGCATGGGAATGTGACAAACGTCCAAACACTTGTATAATTCCTGAAAGTACATCATGCTCCTATTTAGACGTATGTATACTATTTAGGCGCATGAGTTGACTTTGAGTTGACTTCATGAGTCTTACACTTGTGTTTTCCAAATTCTTCACCTGCACACTGTTTAAACATATTAGTAATATTTCATACTAATATTTAAACATTTTAAAGCATAATTTTGAATTTTCCAAATATTACCTTTTAGTCCCTCAATATTTAACTTTTTGAATTTTGCACACTCAATTATTAATTTTTTTAACAATTTTAATTTTTACTTGTTGTTTAATTTTTAAAATTTATTTTGTCCCTTCATTTTAGTCTCAACATAAAATCAAGTATCATCTAATTTCCAACTTTTGACAGAAGTATTTTTCCTTGCAAATTTATGTAGGTTCATATTATCATTTTCAAAAATTACATTTTCAAATTACACATATACTTTGAACATATAGCATCATCTTTTCAATTCAACATTTTAACTTTGATTTTGATTTTCTGAGAACAACTCTTCCATTTATTACTCCCCCTAAACTTTTAAGTTTGAAAAACTTATAAGTTTTCTAGGTAAGATAATAAGATCACACATCTCATTGTGACATTGCCTTCACACACAAAAAACATGCATAAAATCAAAATGAAAGCAGAATCAAAATCTAATATAAATAAAAGAATTAATGTCTGTAGTGAGATCATATTAATAAAGATCAGCACATTAAAATAAAAAAAATGTGAATAGTCATAGACAATGAATAAATCCTGATCAAGTGTGTTCTAGGTCAGTGATATCACAGCAAAGGAGACACAAGATCTAAGGACAGACAATGAGTGTTTTTGACAAATTATCAACTCACTTACTTTTTCAATTCTTGGATTGATTAGGGTAGATTTAGATATGACATGATGTAAATCATACAGAGACTGAGAGAGCTCATCATGACATGCAAGAAAGATCACATACTCAACTTATTACCGGAAACATATGTATCACCAGAGTTCATGTTACTTAAATTAATAGAGAATGATCATGGATAACCATTTGATCAGCTCTGACTATTCATTTGAATAGTTTGTGCACATTGGCATCTTTTGCATCAAAGAGAGAATCCAGGTCTGTAATCACTTACAACAAAGGATACCTCAGCACTTCAGGTCTATGATGACTCATAACAGAGAAGTGATATGATGCTTTGTAACAGATCTCATGAATAAACACATTACCAACAGGTGTGAGTGGTGTAACTTAACAAGCAATCAATCTGATAAGCCAAAACAACTCAAAAGTACTCAGATGAATACACACAAGCATTAAGATTTAGTGTGATCACAAGAATTTACTTTTTTAGTATAGTAGTATGATATTGTCTACACAACATATCTGATCATGTCAGACTTTATTAATGAGTGAAGTATGCAACTGATCTCACTAATGTACTATCATTTCTCACACATTGCATAAACATATTCTTTTCTATAAAAATGTAAACTGATAATTAGAAAAAGACTCTATTTTTGTAGTTTTGATTTATATTTTTGTATTTTATTTCTCTAAGAAAACAAAAATCACACACACACAAAATATAAACAAGCAATTAACATTGAGAGGTTCACTTATGATAATCTTTTGATTTAGAGGGTTCACATATGATTAATGAGACCAATTGGCTCTACTAAATACTCAAATCGTTCTGGTAGGAAGGCTTTAGTAAATAGATCTGCCAACTGTTTTTCTGTTGCAATTTGAATCAATATGATTAATCCTTTTTCGGAGTTATCTCTGAAAAATGATATCGAATTTCAATATGTTTTGTTTTTGAATGTTGAACAAGATTAGCTGTTATGAACATAGCAGCAGTGTTATCAATGTAAATTGGTGTTTTAAGAAAATTGAACCCATAATCCAGTAGTTGATTTTGCAACTAGAGGATTTGAGAACATCCTGCTGATCCAGCAATGTACTCAGCTTCTGCAGTTGAAACAAAGACATTTGTTTGTTTCTTACATTGCCATGAGACTAATCGGGGACCAAGAAATTGACACCCACCCGAAGTAGATTTTCTATCTTGACAACATCCACCATAATCACTATCTGTGTATCCATGTAGTTCGAAGTTACCCTTGTAAGGATACCAAAGCCCTAAAGCTGGTTTACCTTTGAGATACCTGAATATCCTTTTGACAGCAATTAAGTGAGATTCTTTCGGGTCAGATTGATACCTGGCACAAACACAAACAACATACATAATGTCTGGTCTAGATGCAGTAAGATACATCAAAGAACCAATCATTGATCTGTATAACATTTGGTCAATAGATTTTCCTTTTGGATCAGGTTCAATCTTGGTGTTAACATCTGCTGGAGTTCATATGAACTAACAGTCTTGCAACTTAAATTTCTTCAAGAGCTTGTCAACAAACTTCTCTTGATTGATGAAAATTCCATCGTCAGTTTGTTTGACTTGAAGTCCAAGGAAGAAATTAATCTCTCCCATAGAACTCATTTTGAACCGCGATTTCATGATTTCTTCAAATTCATTGCACAATTTTGGACTGGTAGAACCAAATATGATATCATCAACGTACACTTGTACACATAAGAGATCATCATTATCCTTCTTTATGAATAAATGAAGATCATGTATAGGTTGGACTCACCTTAGTATAGATTGTTTACTTTACTTGTAATAGGACTTTTGTTAGTTTCCTTTTGTATGTTCTTAGATTTGTATGTTTTTAGCAGTCCAGCGAAACTGTGAGCGAATCTGTAAATTCGCTCACAGTTTGCTGTTCTAGTTTACCTGGCGAACTTATGTTCTACTGGGCGAAACTGTAGTTTCGGCATGACAGTTTCGCTTGTAGCGAAACTGTCTGCGAAACTACGACTGCTATATATACTTTTGTTAATTTTCATTGTAAGGTAAGCTTGCAAAACCCTAATCGTGGATCATTGTTGCAAGTTACCTATTCCAAGCAGTTATTACACAGAAATATCATTGTGCTTTTTGTTATTGATTGTCATTGTTCTTTTTGTTATCAAGTATGAGTTAGAATTGTATTCAGTCTTCTCTATTGTCATTGTTTAGCATGCTTGTTAGATATTGAGCAATTCATTACATCATTTGCACTGTTTTTGATCACATGGACCAACAATATGGTATCAGAGCCTTAGTGCTCTTGATTTGTTGAGTTTTTGTGGTTTTTGTTCAATATCTAGTCTCAATCAATTTTCATTGAATTATACGGTGTTTTGACATGGAAATTGATTGAATTATGCTAGTATTTGTTTGAGGAAGATCCTACAATCATCAGATCTCAAATTCATTGAGTATTGGATGATTTCAGATTGATTTTGAGTTGAAAAAGGGTTTTGAGATCGACCAGCGAATTATTGTTCTTCTAGCGAAATTGCCATATTCTTTCAGCGAAACTATGGGCTATTTTGCATCAGAAGTTGTTTTCTAGTGGTTCTGCGAAACTAATCTCTTGAACGAAAGTTCATCAGAGTTTGTGAACGATCAACAAGTGAAATTGCTGCTGAATTTGTTTTTGAACGAAAGTTCAAGCTTGTTTCGTGCGAAGTTACCAGCGAAACTAAGCCAGGGGTGTCTTTGGATTAGCGAAAGTGCTGCTGAAATTGCTAGCGAAATTAGCTTCCTCAGCGAAATTGTCAGCGAAAGTAATTCTTTAGCGAAACTGTCATCAAAATCATCTTTTTCTACGAAAGTGTCAGCGAAATTATCATCTTCTCTACGGAAACTACAATGTCGAAGTTAACTACTCTCACACTTGCTGATCTTGAAAGTGTTGCTCCTAATAGGCCTCCAAGACTCATTAATGGAGATAATTTTGATGATTGGAAGAGATGTCTCAAAGCTTTCTTCTTCTACACTGATCATATCCAATGGGAATCGATTATTTCTGGTCCTCACATACCAACGGTTACTGTTGGTGATGTTGTCTTTCAAAACAAAGACCCATCTTCCTATACTGAAAGAGATCTGAAATTGATTGATCGTGATCAAAAGGCTTTTGGTGCTCTAACTCTCTGTTTAGCACCAGACATCTATAACCGTTTTGCAGAGCATAAAAATGCGATGCTTTATGTGAATTTTATGATGGTAATGCAGATTTGGTAAAGGATAAGAGTATTCAGGCTGAAAAGGAATTCAATTCATTTGTGGGATACAAAGAATGAGAGTCTGACAGATCTCACAAACCGTTTCTTAACTGTCTCAAGCACCTTAAAGAAATATGATGAAAGGCTCTCCAACAGTGAACAAGTTAACAGGCTTCTCGATTCTCTTCCACCCCAGTGGAATCTTCAGGTGAGAATGCTTAAACAAGAGAGAGGGTTCACAGATTACAAGCTGATGGATATCATCAATAAGTTGAAATCCTTTGAGTTGGATATGAAAAGACGGGAATTTAACCAGACTATGATGCCCACATCCGGTTTTCTCAAAATGCTGCTTTATTGTCATCTGCTGCAAACTCTCAAATACAAAATCCAATTCAAGGAGGGAGCAATACAAGTACTTTCTCGAGTGGGAACAGTCATGTTGGAAGAGATTTGGGTAATTCAAAGGCCAATGTTGAAACTCCAATTCCATCAGAAACAATGGCTCTTTTTAGAATGTTCGTTCAGAGCTATGAAGCACTTGTTGCTGGAGAACTGAAAGGAAAGGGAATGACTATGGAGGACATGTACCAGGTTGATCCTGATGATCTTGAAGAAACTGATATTCAATGGCAGATGGCGATGTTAACTTTGAGAGCTCGGAGATTTATGGAAAGAACTGGACGAAAGAACTTTGGTGGTCAAACATCTACTTCAAAACTGGGGTTTGATAAGTCGAAATTGAGATGCTTTAATTGTAAACAATTGGGACATTTCAAACGTGAATGTCCATTACCAATTGTCACATATCCTAGTAATTCTGGAGTACCAAGACTGACAGCAGAGAAAGAAAAGGAAGATGTGAATCTAAAAAAGGAGTCTGCTTTGATTTTGAACTTTGACTGGAGTGTCGAGGTTGAGGAAACAAGAACTGAGATCAATCATGCGTTAGTTGTTGAGTTTGTGGAAAGTAATGAAGAGGAAGATGGTAAAGATGGATTTGAGTTGTTCAAGGAATTCAAAAGAGAAAATGTGTCATATGTAAATAGGAAAGAAAAAAAAGATGATGGAAATGGGGAAGACGAAACTGCAGGTTTAAGTGAGAAAAGAAGTTCAAGAGATGGGATAAGAAAGGATAATGATGATGATGCTGCTACTGTTGAGGAAAAGAAGTCAAGTACTCTAGTATGCCTGTGTGACAAAGCCTTAGTTGCTGAAAGGATGGTAATGGGACTTCCATATGAGGTAATACAGGATATGTGCTCACCTGTTTGTAAAATTAGATTATTGGGATTTATAAGGCTAATCGTTTATTAATTGATAATGAAAAGGATTTAAAGCGAATTAATGATGAACTTAAAATCAATGAATCAAAATATTTTGTGAAGTTAAATGAGGCTTTAAAAGAAAATGATCATTTAAAACGAATCGTTTTGGAAAGAAATGTCGAGATTAATACTTTGACTGAAAGGGTTGCTCTTGCTGAATTTGAAGCAAGCAAACTTCAGTCAAAGTTAGATAAATGGACTATATCAGGAATGAAACATGATGATCTTTGTAAATCTCAACGGGGAGCTAGAATTAAAACGGGTTTGGGTTATGAAAATGTAAAGGTTTATCCTCCACCTAGTACATACTGTTATTCTCCTACTGTTCCTCATCCTTCTAATGATTTAATCAAAACAGATACTGACAGTATGTCTGCAGGTTTAGAGGGGATTAACTCTAAGTACATTCGTGAAGACTACGACTATGGACCAACTAGTGGGCTTGGATGCACTAGTACTAGTACACCTGATAATCAGCAGTGTTTTAGATCATAAGTCTAGTTTAAATTCTGTTTTTGTTTCTAGTTCGACTGTAACAGACTCTGATGTCTCATGTTCTCATGATAGTTTTATTCCATCTTGTAATTCAGATCATGGTAGTGATGATTTTTGTTCTTATAATGATTGTAATGCATCTGATCTTTCTCCAAAACCAACTGAGCAAATTAAAACTAATTGTTTCGAAAAGTTCTTTTCTCATCCTATTCCATCTTTCACTCCATTAAATATGACCTCATCTGATGAATGTATTTCTTCTTCATCTGATACCAGTACCAGTGGAACTAGTTTTACTGATATGTCAGATGAATCTTCTTCTAATTTTGTAAATAATATTTCTTGTTCAAATAAACATCAAACTCATGGGTTGTATGAGACATTCAGTGATATTGATTCTAGTTTGTCTGAATGTGATGAGGATATTTGATGGTCCATGTGATCGATGAACAGTACAATTGATAGAATAGTTTGATCAATATCACATACATAAGCCAAATAACAAACAATTGAGAGATGAATATGATGAATCAAGACATAATTGATATTCAAATGAACAAGCTCACTCAATAACAATAAGCACAATGTATTTCAATGAAGTAACTGCTTGAGAATGATAGTTTGCAACAGAATTCCACGTTTTGGGTTTTGCAAACTTATCATGCAAAATGAAATAACAAAAGTATATATAGCAGTCATAGTTTCGCTGACAGTTTCGCTACAAGCGAAACTGTCATGCCGAAACTATAGTTTCGCCCGGCAGAACATAAGTTCGCCGGGTGAACCAAAACAGCAAACTGTGAGCGAAACTATAGATTCGCTCACAGTTTCGCTGGACTGCCAAAACAGCTAATAACTATCAAAATACAAAATGAAACTAACACAAGTCCTATTACAATGAAAAGTAAACATCTATACTAAAGTGAGTCCAACCTATCATGATCTTCAATACTCCCCCTAGGTTGGACCTCACTGTCTTCACTGCTCTTCGTTCGGCTCTTCAGCTCCCGTTTCCTCAGCTGCTGTTGATCTGTCTTCAACTCCTCCTGCAGCAATGTCTTGAGAAGCTTCAGCCACTGATTCTCCAAGATTAGTTCCTGCCTCATCAGCTTCATGTGAATGACCACTAGCTCTAGCAAACTGCCTTGTTAAGTCTTGAACATCCATAGCCAAGTCATCTTGTGCTCTCACCTTTTCAGCCAAACTTTTTACCTCTGCCCGAACTCCCCTTATTTTGTTCGCCACATTCATAAACAAACTTGCCTCCTTTCTTGTTTCCTCACCTGCCCCCGCCTTTATATGATTTTCACAGAGAATCAAAAGATCTTCATCACAAAAGCTGAATAACTCCATTGGGTCAAACACCCTAAATTCTCTTCCTTGTTTGACTCTAATCACAGCCTCCCCGTGTTATTATCATAGAACCACTTCTCAAAGTCCTGTAAACGAGGAGGAAGAGGGTCAGCCAGTCTTACTCTGTTTACAGTCTTAGGCGGTTTAACTCTCAACACAATTCTCCCTTTCCCTGTCTCCCAGTCTTTGTCTTTCTTAGATCTCTTTCGTTCAGCCTTCATAAAACCAAATGATTCAAATTTATTTTAGACCATTTTTAATCTCCTTCTCCAGAAATTCTGCCCTTTCACTTAAATTAGCATTAATCAAAGGCAAGGTAGCTAATCGTCTCAGATCCCACTTAGGCAAGGTCTTAAACGCCTTCCTCTTGAGCATGTAACTGATATTACCTCCTCTTCTTTTAATCAAAAACATCTTTAAGAAAGGATTATAACACCAGCTGATTATCTTCTTGTCTGCTTCCTTTCTGCTCAAACCCTCCATATTTTGAAATAGAGGGGTGAGTTCTTCAGCCTCCTTCTCTTTATCAACCAATCACTCGTATCCATCTCAAACACATCATTCTCATCATCTCCCTTCTTAGCCACATACACTAGAGGTCTCTCATCTACTTCATAGAATCCGGCTCAGAATCATAATCAATCAACTGCTCATCCTCCTCTTCTTCTTCATCAATCAAACCTTTACCTTTATCTGATGTCTCCTCATGAGTAGCTTTAACAATCACTTCTTCTCCCAAAAATCTTTATCAAAGTCAAACTGTAGATTAACAAACTCAGCCTCAACAATCTCATCTTCATCATATCTACCAGCCTCTTCTCTGGAATCTCTTGTTCTCTTGTTTCAGTGTCAGCTGCTCCAGAGGTGCCCTCTCCTACCTTTGATGAGGTACCAACATTCAAGAATGGGTACTTAGATATATCAGTCATATCATCTAACTCAGATTGAGTTAGTTGACTGGGTAGGCCAGCAGCAACCTTCATCTGTGAAATCTCTTCAAATAACTTCTTAATCAAACTGTTCTGATCAATCAACATCTTTTCATTCCATCCATGACCTCATCTTTCTGTTGTTCCCGAATCTCTTGATTCATCAGTTTGGTCTTTATCATACTTAACTCATTTGCCAATGAAGTATTTAGACCACGAATCACATCCTCATCAAGACCAGCACTTGCTTCTTTCCCAGCTGTGAAACCCTATGTCTATGTTTGTTCTTCGTTCAGGCTCAACAAAGTCAGTCCTCTTTTTAGACCTTCGTTCCTTCTCCACCCTTATCTCTTCAGCTTGTGTATCTATATCTTCTTCAAAATCATAATCTTTCTCCTTTGCATATCTCTTTCGTTTCTTAGCTGCATCAGCTTGTTTCACCGTGTTTCTTCAGCTCTTTTGTTTTCAGACTCATCGACTCGTCTGATATAATTCCATCGCTCTGGTGGGTACATATTCTCCCAGAGATGGGTTATTTTACCACTGAAATCATGGCGTATAGCACAACAATCTGCAAATATCGAGGGTTCATCTGAACCAATCTCTTAACTTCACCGTGTTTAGGAACATCAGGAATCAAATCATCAATAATCATCTGAATAAAACGAGGATATAATAACCATTTATCCTTTTTCACCGCCATACATTTTCTGCCATACAAGCGAAGATCAATCTAGCAATGTTTGCCTTCTCTCCTTTGCAACATATCACCATAGCTTTGGCCCAGTCAAGATTAAGTCCATCTGATCCACCCTTACGGTGATCTAAGCACATAATAAACACGTGAGCTATATATCTCCATTCTTTAGATAAAAATGACTTTTTAATCTCTTTCCTCGACCCAAAGACTGGTCCCTCATATCCCATTTGCCGGAAAGCTTGGAATACTTCAGATTCCGTCATATCAACCTCATCACCAGTATCCTCGTCCAGTCTAAGAATCCTCGACACATTCTCAGCAGTAATAGATATATCATGATCAAGCACTCTAGCTGTGATCCTCTGAACATCTCCTCCGGTGTTGTATTCCGCTGACCTCCAAAGTCTCTAATGTGAAGATCATAGATAGTGGGAGAATGAGAGATAGCATATGCAATGGGTGATCTTTGGAGCCATCGAATACAATCCCGAAATCCGGCCGCTTTAGGCAAAGTATCATCTAATATGGCAGTAATGTTATTCTCTCGTCAAACTTTAGATTCGCCATAATAATCTGAAAAAGATCAACAAATAATTTTGAATAAGAAATACTGAAAATAAGAAAAATAAGAGACAAACAAAAAGAAACAATTAATTTCGGCAAGAGAAACAATAGTTCGCTCCACTACGACATGATTGATTCGCTGAATTAAAGAAACAGTTTTTTCGTCAAGGAAATCAAACAGTTTCGACGAGCGAAACTATAGTTTCGCTCATAGAAACTTGTTAATTTCGCAGAACAAAAAGTATTTCGACAAGATTAGAATGATTCAAAGTAGTTTCGCAATTAGTTTCACCAAAAATTAATTTAGATTCGCTGTTACAAATTAGTTTCGCTGACTTGAGAAATTATAGACGAAACAATGTGAATAAGGATTAGTCTTTGCGAAATTAGATAAGATGTGGCGAAACTGTTAAGTTCGCTCGGACAGCATAACTTTACAGTTTCGCTGAAAGACAGTGAACTTTCGTTCAATTTCGCTGAAACTTCGGTAGTTTCGCTGAACGAACAGCGAAACCACCGAAGCGACAAATCCAAATCGCTTATCAGAAACAAGATGTAATCCAGATTAAATGATCAATTAATGTTCGAAACTCACATCTGAAGAGAAAATCACTCAAAATCAGTCCAAAAACCAATTTCAAATCAATATCGCCGTATATGAAACCTAAAAACCCTAACAGACGACCTGAACCAGATTTGCGAAGTTATGAAGAAAAATTCGCAAAATTGACTTATATAGTCAATAGTTTCGCTGGCAGCGAAACTATAAATTCGTCAAGCGAATTTACAGTTTCGCTCAGTGAAACTGTAATTTCGCTAAAAGATAACTGGTTAACAACTTATAAGCTAACCTAGCGAAATTGCAGTTTCGCTTAGCGAAGCTGTCAGCGAAAGAATAATTTCGCACCAAAATTTTATTTATTTTTTTTATTTATTAATTTTTTATTTTATTTTTTTATTATTATTATTTTTATTATTATATTTTTTTTTTATTTTTTTATATTTTTTTATTTTTTTTATTAACAATAATACTCAAGGGAAGCACATCACATAATGAGATCTAAAATAATCAGAGATCACATTCTCTAAATATTTTAGAACATAATGATGATTAAAAATCATCTACCAGTCATGAGATCATACTGAAAACAAGATCTGATCACAATCTGCACAGAAACCACAGAATTAGAACAAATCAATAACGATTGCTGATATAATTATCCACTTAAACTCATGCCTTATCCTTTTTCAAACAACAGCTTATGATTCATTTAAGGTTCGATTAGATGCTTTAGAATGCTAAGACCCCACAATCATTTGGTAAAAACCCTCACCCAACCTCAGGATTTATTGAATTATGAATCAATCTTCATGAAACAAAATTTTTGAAAAGTGTACAATGATTATACACAAATATTTCATTTGAGAGAGAAATTCATCGATAAGATGATTGACATAATTATATCAAAATGGTGAGAGCTCCAGATCTATACTCACGTATAACAGAGGAGATAACCATTTGAACATGTGCTGATGAGAGCTCCAGGTCAGTACTATCGTACAGCAGAGGAGATCATCACTCCAGGTCAGTACTTCCGTACAGCAAAGGAGATAAGCACAGACACAAGACATCTTAACACAAAATAAAACAGCAGAGAATGATGACATAACAAAGCACAATGAACGAAAGATTCATTCTCAATCCATTTTTGTCAGGACTCAGTTTTTGTGCAATCCAAAATGAATGAGTAAATCCAGGCATTCTTAAGCATAAAGTTTAATTTAATCATAAAGCTGCTGTCTACTTCATTCATCAGGCTGAGTCTATCAAGCATATCGTCAAAGAATCTGATCCATTTCTTTTATTTTTTTTATTATGAAACAGAATCTAGAGACAGTTACTATCATTTCTCATAGAATTACTGGTCATGTAAATAAGAAATATTTAGAGAATATACAATCATTTCTCATCATGTTAAATCCGATCTCAGAATACTGATATTACTCCCCCAAATTTTATTTTCATTTGTCTATAATTATAGAAAAATTGTAACTGAATTTTTTATTGTTTTTGTTTTATGTATTTTTTTATATTTTTTTAAATTATTATCAAAGAAATAGAAAATGAAAATTTAAAAAGATATTACCCAAGCATAGAAATCAATTCATAAAAACGAGGTTTATCAAACGTTTTTGTGAAAAGATCAGCTTTTTGATTTTTTGGTATCGATGGGAATAATATTAATGAAACCCTTCTCTTGAGCATCACGAATCGCATGAATTCGGGTTTCAATATGCTTTGTGCGAGAATGATGAATAGGATTTTTAGCGATTCCAATGGCAGCCTCATTATCACAGAATAAAGGTGTATGAAGGAAATTGATTCCATAATCAATCATTTGGTGTTGTATCCAGAGAACTTGAGAGCAGCAGCTAGATGCAGCAATATATTCAGCTTCCCCTGTAGAAAGAGAAACTGTTGTTTGTTTCTTGCTCTGCCAAGATACCAGACAATTACCCAAATATTGACATCCTCCAGACACAGATTTTCTGTTTAACCTGCAACCATTGGAATCACTGTCAGAATAAGCATGTAAATCAAAATTTCCACCATATGGATACCACAGTCCGAGACGAGATGATCCTTTGAGATAACGAAAATTCGTTTGACAGCTTTCTCATGAGATTCCTTTGGAGCCGACTGATATCTAGCACAGTAACCAACAGCAAAAGTGATATCAGGACGACTTGCAGTAAGATACATGAGAGAGCCAATCATAGATCGAAAAAGATGAGGATCAACTGGTTTTCCATTTTCGTCTGGAGTGAGACACGTCTGAGCAGTAAAAGGAGTCATTTCAGTAGACGCATCATCCATTTTAAATTTCTTCAGAATATCTTTAATGTACTTCTCTTGGTGAATAAGAATTCCTTCTTTCTGTTGTTCAACTTGCAAGCCAAGAAAGAAGCACATTTCTCCCATCATGCTCATTTCAACCGTTGGCTCATCACTTCTTCAAACTCTCTACACAATTGAGAGTTTGTAGATCCAAAAATAATATCATCGACATACACTTGAACAAAGATCATTTCACCATTCACCTCC